>JAPDNY010000013.1:26484751-26634751 GCA_029375565.1 Gekko gecko | reverse complement strand
ACTGTTTTAGTTGGTCATCACTTAAGGCATATTATGTAGCTCCCCCCATGCGTATCTAGAACATCAGAGAGAAGTTGCATAGTAGTCCTCTTATCTTGCTCAAGACAATAAGAATTCTTTTAATAAGCATGAGCCAAGAAAGGGAATGCAAGGTAGCACTGTAGGTTTTTTTCCACTGTGCCTTCTTCCTTCCTCCCTTCTTCTAGCTAGCCTAGAAGTAAGTAAATATCCTCTATTGTTTAAATGTACATCACATTTTAACTGTCCTAATATTGATCATCCTATGGAGGAATTATATTGAAGGCTGGTAGTTATTAGTGTAAAGAGGGTCAGATGCAGAGCCTAGTACAAAGCAAGTGCTCTCATGGTAATGATGCTGCTATTTATAGATCCCCCATTTCATTAGTTGCAGAGTTTCAGGGAAGGGATTTTCTCTAGGGGAAATGGATACTTGAAGTTCATTTTCTTCCTGATGCACATTAAGGCAGAAATGTGAACAACCTTCAGTGTAGGACGTGATTACTAGACACTTTTTGGGGGAGGGGGGCTGTTTTTATCTAAGAGTTGCACCCTGCCATTTCTGGCTATGAAAAAATAGCTGATACATATGGGAAGTACCTTTTTGTTAAATATTCCTTCCAAATAAAAGGTTGTTGTAATAGCATACTATACCCAAACTGCTGAACTATTGGTTTTTAATATTCTGGTGAACTGTAAATTTCTAAAAAAAATCTGAGCTGTACATTCCAAGCATGAATGTGCAGTATTGCACCTAGATGTGTGTGCATGCAGAAATTCACATAACATCAGTTCTCCAATATTTGTTCCTTCTTTCGATCTGTGTACATATAACTAAAAACTTCTTCATGACTTCCTTGACATTCTTCATGACTTCCTTGACATTCAGGTGGAGGTTAAGCAGGTTATTTATTTATTTATTTTAAATGTGTTGCCCGTTACTTTCCTTCTTGGAATTCTTGACACCTTGAGTTATATTTTTCCCCCTTTAAGAGAATATTTACTTAGTTAGTATTCACTTAATTAGAACTGACTGTTTAATGTTTTCTAGGAGGGTATTTATGGCATTTTCTTTGCCATATTTGCATTCCAGAAATTAAGTCTCCACGCCATTATTCGGCGAGCCTTTCATACATTAGAATGATGAATTGAAAGCAGAAATGGGGAAAAGACTGCAATGCAATGAAAATTTAATCAGCGTCTTCTGCTGCTTTAATAAGGCAAATAATTCTTATTGGCCGCTGCGTTAAGGTTTCTAATATTTAATTCATAACAAACCTTGCATTATTCTGCAGCGGCATCGACAGCTCCACTTTGCTGCCTGCCAAAAGGCAACCATAAAAACTTAAAAGCAGATGTAAACGTCTGAAACAAGGAGAATGATTAGATCTAAAGCGGTCTGGAAAAAAGAAAAATCAACAGTATTGCTGGCAAGTTTGATGAATCTTTACACACTGTTTAGTGATGCACAAACAATATTCAGCTCGTTAGATGCATAGATTTGAAGCTCAAGACAGTGTCCAGGAACTTAGGCCATGGTGCAGCCTGTTCAGCTCTTGGTCTCTGGAAATGGATGCATGTGAAGCTTATTCAGTTAAAGATGCTAAACCCACAGACCTGTGCATTGCTCACTGTAAGAGACCCTTGTTGTTTCTACATATTGAATGTATTCACATTTTTTACCCTGTTAAAACTATGGCACTGTGTTGCCTAGTTTAATCTTGACTGCTTGTGGAGCATAAACTGTTGTGACTATTCAGGGTGTGTGTATATAAATGTACTCCCCCCCGCCCAATAAATAAGCCCATCTAGCTTGCGTTCCGTCCATGGTGTGTTTAAAATGTGATTGTGAAATCTCTCCCTTCTTGCCAACCTGTCAAATTCCTGCCTTGGATCTTCAGAAATTAGCTAAGATGCTGCTAAGATTAAATGTGTAAACATGCTCTGTAATTCCACAAGGCTGTGGCAGTGTGCGTCTACAAGTGCTAGGCTCTAGAAAATGGCAACCTGCCAATGGAAGGTGCGAGCTCTTGTTACATGGAAGGGTTTGCGCGCCTGCTCCCATTTCTTCTTGAAATGGCTTAATTGGTGTCAGCACCCTAGGGATAAAGGCCTCTAACACTGAAATCCACACGAATCACCCTGTCTCTGCTCAGTGTAGGGAAACTGGTAACAACTGGTGGTGAATGAGGAGTGAACGGCACTGCAACAATACTCAATGATGTTTGGGATGACAGAAATTAATACGCACTTGCTTGAAGAAAGCAATGATTAATGGCAGTGAGCGAGGGAATGCTGTCCCTCCTTTAACTCCACTTTGATGGGGGATTGAAAAGCAAAAGGCTGTGTTCATTCTCTTTCAAAAGCAGAGGTCATTCAGAGTACATTATAGCCATTTTCCCTCTGTTTTTTTATTTCATAAATATTATAAGCATAGATTAGCTAGGACTTCTGCACCCCCACCATTTGTGAAGCCTTGAAAGACTATATTATGTCTGTTTTGCCATTTCGAGCTTAACAGAGGAATGCTAGGCTTGCTTGTCTCTGAGTTCATTTCAACTTGGCATCATTATAAATAGTATAATTAACTCTTTTTAAAAGGTTGCTGTTTCTTAGTCCGCCTTTCTGAATGCAGACTTCCGATATCTCACTTGGTTCAAAATGTGAACTGATGAACTGCTAAAAAGGGAAGAGAGAGAGAGAAGTGATATTTCCCCCTCCTGTACATTTTTCTTTATGTTAATACAGCATATTTTGCAAGATTCTCATGCTTGTCAATCGACTCTCTCCCCATCATTTGATGAAGAAGCTGCTGCCTCCCCCAAGGTGTGGAAATAACACAGCTGCTTGGGATAATGAATTCTTCATCTGAAAAGAACTTTTAAAACAAAGTACAATGTTTGGTGTTCTCCCCCCTCCCCCCCCAAGTGAGATGGCTGATACATCTTTGGGATCCGACAGGAAGACATAAATTAATAGAGTACTGGAGATCAGGTTCTCATTAATAATCCATTTTGTCGTGGCTCTTGGCATTGTCAAGCTCATCGCTGGTTCATATTTTGTAAAAGGATAAAAGCATGGGATGTCTTAAGGCACAACATAGGAAGAGTTTGTCATCTCTGGGGGGAGCCAGTGATTAAACATAGTTTTTGTCTCCCAGGGGAAAAGGTGCTTTCTTACTTGCTTAAGCATGTTCAGGTGCTTATTTAAATGTGAGGAGGGGGGGGACTCAGTTTTTAAATATTAGAAATGTAAATTTAGCATGTAAGGTATTGTTTAGAGGCATTTCCTCCCTTTGTTGCTGCTGTCTTTAAACATGAAGATTGGTTTGGACAATTTTCAGTTGATCTTGGGCCTTGTGATGCTATGTGGAGAATTGCCTTGTGATGGGATTGCAGCCTGCTACCTCAGTAAAAGATGGGATCAGTACCTGCTCCAGGATTGGGGGGTGGGGAAGGCTGTTGAGCAGGATGCACTCAGCAGATCCTTGTTCCTGAGTGGCCCCACCTCTTTGCTGTTTTTCTCTTTCTTACCCTCCCCTTACAGGTCTTGTCCCCACTGCTGCTGAAAGGGAGAAGATGAAGTGCATGGTGATAGTTTCTGCCTTCTTACTTTTGTCACTGCTTACTGGTGTGAAAAATGCAGGCAAATAAGCTGCTTCTCCTTTTTGTAAGTCCTGCAAGGGGTTCCAAGTTTTGGCACTGGTCCTTGCCTAGGGCGTGGATCTTGACATGTGCCCAGTGGTACCAACCCCCGATGCTTGCTAGGGATGTAAACCATGCAAATAAGCAACTGTCTAAACCATTATAATGCTATTGAAACACTAACACGCTTGCTTTCTTTTGTGAAGTGGTTCCAGGCATTGCTCCTTTTTGCACGCTCCATCTTCAAAACTACATGTGTGTGATGAGGCCAACCTACACTAGAAATGAGGAGTGTGGTGGTCTGCTTTCCTATCTATTAGAAGCCTTAGAGGTTTTTGTCTCTATGCCTTACTTCTTTCAGCTCTTCCTCTTGGGGCGGCAAACATTCCTGCTGGGCCAGGTAAGTTTTCTGGGTATGGGAGAATCTCTTGCTGTTGCAGTAGTGATGGGGATCTTGTTGGCTCTCCACCTAGCCAACTCCATCTGCATGCTTGCATATGCACAAAACTTGCCTTTTCAGTTCTTTAGAGCACTTTTAAGTTTGGTGTAGTGGTTAAGTGTGTGGACTCTAATCTGGGACAACTGGGTTTGATTCCCCACTCCTCCACCTTCAGCTGCTGGATGACCTTGGGCAAGCCATAGTTCTGTCAGAACTGTCCTTGAAAGGGCTGTTCTGGAAGAACTTTCTCAGCCCCACCTACTTCACAGGGTGTCTGTTGTAGGGAGGGGAGGGGAAAGGAGTTTGTAAGCCACTCTGAGACTCCAAGTGAAGGGCAGGGTATAAATCCAATCTCCTTTTCTTCTCTCTTCTAAGTGTTTACAACAAAATATAAATGGCAGATAAATCCTTGTTTAAGCTTTTAGTATTTTACTTCCCTCATGCTGTCCCTGGATGGGAAACAAAGGCATACTCTAGGTGTATCTATCTAGTATGGTTTTGAGATCCCCCCCCTCCTGAGCAGGACATCCCTATAACGTGTAGTGCTTTGTCTTGGAAGTCCCCTCCATTTTGAGAGCTTGGCCACTGTGTAGAAGTGGCTGTCATTTGAGAAACATTAGCCCAAAGTACATAGAACCTAGTTGTTTGGGGGTTTGGATCTTGGCCTGTATAGTGTGTTAATCTGTGATTCATTCACAGCTCAGAGAATGCCACTTACAGGGAACCTACCTGTCCTTCCTCAATGTTTACCTCGGTCAGCCCACATATTGTAGGTTTGACTCGGGTCCTTTGTTTGTTCATGAGGATTGAAGAGGCTTCAATCCAAAGAGGCATGCATGTTTTGCAAATGTGTCTTTACTTTTTATGGTGTTCCAGCTTGCCACAGAATTTCCAAACTGTTTTAACACACACACACACACCACCCATTTAAATGTTACTGGATTTTTTTTTTTTGCAAGAGCAGTATAAAGGGGAACAGGGCAGGGTGGAATATCTGGATATGGGAGCTGGTGGCAGGTACCCTTTTGAAGTTCCTCTTGCATCAAATCTACACATTTCTCTGGGTATTTTTCCCAGCCAGTGAGTAAAAAAAGCAATTTTGAATGATACTAATGCCATTATGTTGAAATTAGAAGATTTACACAACCAAGTTGAAATTCCTGATTGGGGGAATATGTGGGACCTCCTCCATTTTTTGTGATAGTGCCGTAGGACTTCAGTATGTACATGCAGTTGTAACCAATGCTCCCTCTAAGCTGTGGAGTCTTGTGAGCAAAAAGTCTACTTTGTGAGCTACTGGCATTAAAGTGGTGAGCAAGTGATTTGGCTGCTGCATAAATTAGTTGTTCAGGAGTCATCTTTCCTGAGCTAAGACAAAAATGTGTGAGCTGGAGGCTAAAAATCTGTGAGCTAGCTCACACTAACTCAGCTTAGAGGGAACACTGGTTGTAACTACTGAGCTTAGTCTTGCATTCTGAACTTTAAGTGTGGGGTCTTCTTTGACAGCCAGTGTGATGTAGTGGTTAAACTTTCAGGCTAGACGAGGGTCTGAGAGATCCAAGTTTGAGTCCCCTCTCTTCCATGGAAGCTTCGTGGGTGTCCTTGGGCCAGTTAACACACTCTTATCCTAGCCTACCTTACAAGGTTGTTGTGATAATAAAATGGAATAGAGGACTACAAGTCCTCATTGGGGAAAAAGCCAGGGCATTGGTGAAATAAATATCTTTCCTGAAGTAGAGAGAGAGAGAAGATGAGAGGGAAAGAAACTGTGAAAATAGTTTTGGAATTGGGGGGGGGGAGCATTCCAAACAGGGACCAAAGACAGAAGAAGGCAGCTGAAATTCTATGGAAGGGGGAGAAAGGGATGAACACATCAATTTCCTTGGATCTTGGTTTTCTTTTGCTCTGGCATACCATATGTACTCTCTGTCTATACCTTGTTGCTTTGAGGTGGTCACAAAAGAAAGGAAGTTTTGCTTATGTATCGCAATCTTACATGTGCTTTTCTTAGAAGCACATCCCAGTGCATAGATGTGATTTTTCTCTTTTTGTGCTGTGGACGTATATATAATTTGGCGTATTTACTTTGTTTAGTTCATGTCTGGATTTATTTTTTGCATAAAAATTATGTCAGCTGAATCACCTTTTGTTCTTGTATGTGAGCCTCTGAGTCTCACAGAACTGTTCATCTGCCAAAACGGAAAGGCATCTAGCTCTCTTCCACCTGTATGGTTTGGTAAAGCTAATTTGTAGAGCATTAAGGACTCTGGCCCTGTTCTTTGCCAAACTGGCTGTACATAACCACGCTATTTCATGCTGATGTCCCCAAAACCTTTATAAAGATTATCATCACTCACTCAACAAAATGAACTGGAGATAGGGGGAGAATAAGTCTTTTGATGTGCCTTTCTTCCATGTTTTTTGTCTTAGGTGTGTAATTCAACATTGTCATTTACTGGGGGAGAGTGGCATTGCTTTGCAGTTGTGGGAGGGTGGTGGAAGATGCACAGTATTGATTGCACAAATGTAGAACATTGGGGCATGGAACAGTTCACAGCATTCTTTGGCCTGAAAAATAGGAGGTTTGCATTAGGAAGATTTAGAACATTCCTCTCACTACAGAGTTACAGAGGACATTTGTCTCGCCACATTGTAGTGAAATTTTAAAGAGCAGGTTTTGACAGGAGCTGTTTTGCTGACACCGAATATTTTGTTCACTTCTGACTCTCAAATAAGTGCTACTTCTGTCATAATGATTGATTTAGATTCATCTTAGACCATACCTTTCACATCTTTCTCTCTTTCTTTTTTGGGTATTTATTTTTCAGTTGTGTAGCTGTGCTTCTGGAGGATATTGCAGTTTTAAAATTGTTATGAGTGGTGGCAAGTGACATATTTTTAAGTAATAAAACAAAATGTTTATAACTGGCCATGCACACTTGGCAGTACAATGCGTAAGGAACCAAATCCCCCCAGGTGTGATTATCTTTATATTATAATGAGACAAAGGGAAGGAAGTATTACAATTAAGAACCCTGTTACGCTAAGGCTAAATAAGTACTTTGTGTTGCCTTGAAAGCAAGTCCCTTGTTCTCAAAGGGTGACATGGGCCTCCCTAAGGAGGCACAAACAGTTGCTAGGAGACCTGTAATTTTTATTACCTTGACTAGGCAAATGAGAGGAATGGTGGTGATGGCGCTTGAGAAGATGGCTAACAGTTTCTAGTTTTCATGGAATCTTCACAATAGCCCTATGAGGTAGGTTAGGCTGAGTGTGACTGGCCCAAGTTCTCCTTTGTGGCTACATAGGAATTTAAACCCATGTCTCTCCAGCCCTAGTGGAGCACTCTAACTATTATATTCACTTGCACTTAGTTTGTAAGGAGGTGTGTAGCTATCTTCCTAGTCTTACTGTTGCAGGTGGAGCTGCCCCCTTCTCTCTTCACCCTAGCAGCCCGAATAGCCCAGCTTAGGCTGGGCTTGTCCAAGCTTGGGAGCTAAGCAGGGCTGGCCCCAGTCTGTACTTGGATGGGAGACTATCAAGGAAGACTGGGGTTGCTACGCAGAGGAAGGCAATGGCAAACCACATCTGCTCATCTTTTACCTGGTACAGTTTGTGTATGGGGTTGCCATCAGCCAAATGAGAATGTTCTTCTCTTCACCCTGAGCTGCCTCTGCTCTGTTAATGTCTGATCTGGGCATGGCCAGTAAAGTGAATTTACTCTGCCTGGAGTTGCTGCACTGGCATTACATAGCAGTGTTGCACCAGGGCAAGACTCCTTGTTTCTTGCCATATCAAATGTTTTGGGTTTTGTCTAATCCTACTACGATCTTTCAAATGTCTTAATTTGTTACCTGGATCATGATTATCATGCTTTGCCCCTTGAAACAGGATGCTGCATATGCTTTCTCTTTCTCACATGTTGTTAGTTACCCAAAATAATCTGTATTGATGGCAGGAGCTTTTCTTTCTTTCATTTTGTTGAAGATGGTTCGCATGCCATAGTTTTCCAGACTGTGGCTTATAAGAGGCAGGTTTCTTTGACGAGCTGGTTCCAGAGTAGGCTGAAAGAGTGGCCCTGTTTGTTGCCTGATATAGGGTGGCCTTTTATTTTTCTGAATGTGGGCTGATGGCCTTCTAAAGTTTTGATTTCTAATCCCATGAGGCAGGATGTTACCTTAAGATAGGGGTCCCCAACCTTTTTGAGCACCACTGGAATTCTGACTCAGGGTGGTGGGTGCAACCACAAAATGGCTGCTGCAGGAGTTGGATCCAGCCACAAAATGACTGCCACAGGAGGAAACCCTCTGTGCTGCCACTGAAACAATTTCATTCTGCCCAGCCGATTAGATCTCCAGTGGCCAGTCAGAATGTTTACTGGGCAAGGCCCCCATCCGGCCCAGCCTAGTTTCAAAAAACACTTGGTGAGGTGCCATGATGCCCATGGGCAACATGTTGGGACCCCTGCCTTGACAGATGTAATTCTTAGTCTTTTACATCTAAGACTTGGCTGTTGCTTTCTTACATGTGAACAGAGGGAGAAGAAAACACGTTTTCTAAGAAGAGGGAAGCTGGTCTGTAGTTACACTGCTAGGTATTGTATGAATAATTGAAGCTTGGTGCATTAATTTGTCTGGAGGCTTCCGCAGTGGGAAGCTGAGGAGGAACAGTTATTGGGGGTTATATCAGGGAAGCTAGGCTGGATGGCCTTTCCCCATCTTTTACATCCCATTCCATGCTCCTTGTCCTGCTCCTTGTGCAAGATCTCAGAATGGGTGCTGTGTGTGTAGCATTCAATTTTTATCCTTGCAGTAGGACGAGGAACAGTGGCTTGTTGAAAGTCATGCAGTGAGCTTCATACCGAAGTACAGATTTAGAGGGAAGTATATAGTAGCTAGTAAGCATGTTAGAATAGTAATGCTGTCAAATACTTCCATGAAGCATTGGATTGTATCCTATTTGATAACTGTAGGTAACAAGAAATTCTTATTTTTTTGATAGTTGCGGCAATTGCTACGTGTCAGTGAATATAGCACTGACTTTGCTTTCTGATTGACTTAATAGGTCTTCTCTTATTTGTAATCCATCTTGAGTCCCAGTGAGAAAGGTGAACTAAAAACAGAGTTGCCAGCCTCCAGGTGGGGCCTGGGGATCTCCTGCTTTTACAACTGATCCCCAGCCGACAGATATCAGCTCCCCTGAAGAAAATGGCTGCTTTGGAGGGTGGACTCTATGGCACTGTATTATACTGAGGCCCCTCCCCTCCCCAAATCATGCCCTCTCCTGGCTCCACCCCCAAAATCTCCAGGTATTTTCCAACCCAGACTTGGCAACCCTAACTAAAAATGAAGCTAATCACAATAACATGTGCTCCACATAGTAGAGGAAAAAATGTGCATGAGAGCCAGATAAGACTTGAGAGTTCTTTTCCCTCTCCCCCTTTTCTGTGCACATAACCATTATTCCATCTGGTATGTTTTTATCCCACCTTTTCTCCAGGGAAGTTAGGGCTGTGTACATGGTTCTCTTCCTCACTTTGTCCTAACAATAGTTCTGTGAGGTAGGTTAGGCTAAGGGTGTGACTGGCCCAGAGTCACTAAGGGAGCTGCATAGCACTATGGGGATTTGAACCTGAGTCTCTCAGCTCATAGCCACTATACCACACTGACACATTAAGGTATTGTGCTTTGGGAAGGGCCAAAATTCTGTATTCTCCTACGTACTTAACACTGATCAGGCAGCAGCTTCCCTAATTAGTGAAATATAAGTTTGTGTAACTTGGCATCAATGGAATTTGAATGTGTAACTTGCTCTGTTTCATCCTAACTTACTCTTGCTTCTCTTGTTCCTTCTCTCTGCTGTGAACCTTTAGAGATTTTGTTTTTGCTTTTGCTGTAGACAACAGTTTTGCTAATGATAGTATATAAAATTAGTAAAAAGAGAATAACAGAATAAAGTACTGGCTTGCCTTTGAACTGCTTGAAGATAGTGGTTCAGCTGGGTTAAAGGCATATATATTTTTTATCCTGGTTTTCAGCTAAAATTGGCTCTCAAACTGGTTTTGGGGAATAAAACCTCCCCAATACAAATATTTAAATTTAAGTACAAACATTCCATGAGAAGAAAATTCTCAGGACTTTGTCATGATGGAGGGCCGATGGCCGCCTCTTGCCTTCCTTCTGCTGGGCCTGTATGTGAAACAGGCACAGTATGTGTTTATAAACCCTATGGATAAACACAGGCGGCTGTACTTGGATTTGTCAGGTTTCTCTTCGTCTGTGCAAGACCAAGCCTCCCCCATTCTTCTTTGGGTCAGCTGCATGCAAAGAAAAGTTTCTCATACGCCCTTGGCTGTTGCTCAAATAGAATATATGTAGTATAAGAAAGTATAAATAGTACATGGTAGAACCAAGAAGCTAATAAGTGAGTTATGGAGGCTAAAAAAGGCCTCTCAATATTATAGATTTTGCATGTGTTTGACAACGATAGCAGCCTCTGCTGATGAAGAAGGAAGAGTGGGGGCTGCAGTGGCAAAGAGGGCTCTCTCCTGAAAAATCTTTCACAGTTGCGCCAAGAAAAGCAGCTCCGATGGAACATTTTCATAAACTATCATCAGTTATGCCGCAGCAGCTTCACAAATCAGAAATGATATCTTCAGGCACCGCTGTCAAGTGTTATTCAAATAATACCAGCCTCACATTTGAATAACAGCAGACATTTTGAATTAATTAATCAGACGAGATAGTCGAGGCCCTTTCTCATTAGTCTCTGGGTCAGGCATGGGAAGATATATGCGTCGGTGATGATACACTTGTCTTTAATCGTGATTTATGAAGATTTAGGATTGTGTGTGATTTGTCAAAAGGGTTCTGGGGGAAAAAAAGGCTGGTGCATATTTCATTACCTAATCTGAGATTGATTTCATGATGCCGAGAGATATAACCCCATTGTTAGGCTACGTGGGAAAGCACAGGTAGAAGCAAGGCATCCTGGGATTCTTTTAAAACAAGAACTGGCTTATCTTTGTGACTGTCAAGTAGGGCTGTAAACTTTTACTGCCAGCACTTAACAATTCTTGCTTTAATTATAGGCAGATTCTTCATTCTATTTGTGAAGGAGGAGGAGGAAAAAGGAAAGGGCCTTTTCAGTGATGTTTTTTTTTAAAAGCATAGCCATCCTGATATTATGTCCTGGTGTCCGTCACAGGCAAAAGGTTGGCAAATTTCATGGCTCGCTCAGGGTAAAAAATGTACAGTGTCATAGTTTGTTGTGGATTAATAGTGGGGGGTAAACCCCTTTTAAACAATGCAGAACAAGCAGGGAGTAGCTCACAGAGTAACTTCCTCTTCCAAGGATTTATCTTTAAGTGAAATTGATAGCGGCTGCCCAAGGTTCTAGCATGTTCCCCATATAGTTATTTTGGGCAGTTAAATTGCACACCCAGCTTAAGTACATATGAAAAAAGTGCCTTATACCAAGTCAGGCCATGGGTCCCTCTAGCTCACTATTAACTACTTTGACTAGCAGTGGTTCTCCAGAGTGTCAGGCAAAGAGAGGTCATTCCAAGCATAAGTCCCTTTTAAGTGGAGATGCCAGGGCTTGAACCTGGGCATGCATTTATGCATGTAAAACAGGTGCTGTGCCCCACTAAGAGCTGGGTCAAGTGACTGTTATACCATCTGAGAAAGATTTACGCAAATCAGTGCATGCATGCTGACCAGGTGCATTAAGTAAAGCAGCTTGTAGGCCTAAGGACCTGTTGTATGTTCTGTACATTATTTTTAGTTTAGCTTTCTTCTAGATCATAACAAACAATCTTAAAAGCAATATGGCAGTAAGGAGGCAAGCCTAAAGAAGTCAAATGTGATTTCGCTAGGGGCAGTCCTGATCTGTTTCACAGCCACCAGATGGAACTTTGAGCAATTCTTGAAGGTACATAAACAAGAATGCATTTTATTAACGTGTTTTGTTTTCTATTGGCATGGGAAAGAAAGAAAATGGTGGGAGGCTATTCAGAAAGATTCCATTCCAAACGATGTCTGGATTATAGAGAGTTAGCTATAGCAAAAAATTCAGAACCATTGCAGAAATGAGATGCCTTTATCTGTTACCATGTTGCTCTGTCTTTAAAACCTTATCAGTTAAGAGGATGTTCTGAGCCCCAAAGACTCTGGAAGACTTTGCAACAACTAGAAAGGGGCCCCTATCCTGTGCAAAAAGAATAGATGCCATGTCGTCACCTGTAGTGCATTTTCAGAAAATGCTGTAAAGACAATGCTTTCCTCAAGGAATAATCACACGGTTACTGGAGTTCAAGGGTGTTCATCCAGACCATACTTTGTTTAGATCATGCAAAAATTGCTCTTAAGCACTGTGTTAATGTGGTAAAAAATCCACAATAACAGTCCCTGAGATGCATCTTCAGGTTATGACAAGAGATTGGAGCAAGGAAGGTGAATGAGAGAATTATGGTGCCTCCCTGTTGAAGAAGACAAACAACTGTCCATCCATGAGGCCCAAAGTTAGGTCACGTCAGAGGAGAGAGTCTTACATCTGTTCTCCATTGAACTTTGGGTTTGGCTAGTTGATGTTGAAACATACAACTTTTAAACTCTTCAACATTATGATACCCAGAAGATGTCCAAAACTTGCAAGTCAGTGGAAAAGGAGGCTTACTTTTTCACAGATATCTTCAATTTAGGAGTTTATTGTTCAGTCATTTTCTTCTTATTTGGGGTGTGTGGATGCATACCTCCAAGGGAGTTATTCAGTTTCTTGGGGATCTGTTGCTTTAGACCTTTGTGCACCAAAGTAGTTGACTGTTATCTCAAGTTACATACTTTTAGAAAGTCGGTTATTGCCCTCTTAGCTTAAGAACATAAGAGAAGCCAATGTTGGATCAGGCCAATGACCCATCCAGTCCAACACTCTGTCACACAGTGGCCAAAAATACCAGGTGCCATCAGGAGGTCATCAGTGGGGGCCAGGACACTAGAAGCCCTCTCACTGTTGCCCCCCCAGCACCAAGAATACAGAGCATCACTTGCCCCAGCCTGAGAGTTCCTGCCCCCCCCAGCACCAAGAATACAGAGCATCACTTGCCCCAGCCTGAGAGTTCCTATCTATACCTTGTGGCTAATAGCCACTGATGGACCTCTGCTCCATATGTTTATGCAATTCTCTCTTGAAGCCATCCATGCTTGTAGCTGCCGCCACTTCCTATAGCAGTGTATTCCATGTGTTAATCACTCTTTGAGTGAAGAAGTACTTCCTTTTATCTGTTCTAACCTGACTGCTCAGCAATTTCATTGAATGCCCACGAGTTCTTGCATTGTGAGAAAGGGAGAAAAGTACTTCTTTCTGTATGTGCTCTATCCCATGCATAATCTTGTAAACCTCGATCATGTCACCTCTCAGTCGTCATTTCTCCAAGCTAAAGAGCCCCAAGCGCTTTAACCTTTCTTCATAGGGAAAATGTTCCAACCTTTGTATCATTCTAGTTGCTCTTTTCTGCACTTTTTCCAATCCTTTTTGAGGTGTGGTGACCAGAACTGTGCACAGTATTCCAAATATGGTTGCACCATGGATTTATACAGGGGCATGATGATACTGGCTGATTTGTTTTCAGTTTTCTTCCTAATAATCCTGAGCATAGTATTGGCCTTTTTTATTGCAGTTGCACACTGTCTCGACATTTTCAGTGAGTTATGTACTACGACTCCAAGATCTCTCTCTTGGTCAGTCTCTGTCAATTTGGACCCCATCAACGTGTATTTATAGTTAGGATTTTTGGCCCCAATATGCATCACTTCTCACTTAGCCACACTGAACCCCATTTGCCATGTTGATGCCCACTCGCCCATCCTCGACAGATCCCTTTGGAGTGCCTCACAATCCTCCCTGCTTTTCACCACAATTTTGTGTTATCCACAAATTTAGCGACTTCACTGCTTATTCTCAACTCCAGATCATTAATGAACAAGTTAAAAAGCATCAGACCCTGTACTGATCCCTGTGGTACCCCACTGCTTACCACCCTCCACTGAGAAAATTGCCCATTTATACTCACTCTCTGTTTCCTATTAATTAGCCAGGTTTTGATCTACAAAAGGACTTGTCCTATGACCATTGAGCTTACTTTGGAGCCTTTGGTGAGGAGCTTTATCAAAAGCTTTTTGGAAGTCAAGGTAAACAACATATTGGGTCCCCCTTGTCCACATGTTTGTTCACTCCCTCAAAGAATACTAACAGGTTAGTGAGACAAGATCTTCCCTTACAGAACCCATGCTGAGTCTTCCTCAATAGGTTTTGTTCATCAATGTGCCTACTAATTCTTTCCTTTATAACAGTTTCCACCAATTTACATGGTATTGACATCAGACTGACTGGCCTGTAATTTCCCAGATCTCCTCTGGAACCCTTTTTAAAGATGGGAGTGACATTAGCTACCTTCTAGTCCTCAGGAATGGAGGTAGATTTTAATGACAGATTACATATTTGTGTCAGGACACATTTGAATTCTTTGAGAATTCTTGGATGTATGCCATCCGGGCCTGGTGATTTATCAGTTTTTAAGTTGTCTATCAGTTGTAGGACCTCCTCTCTCGTCACTTCAGTCTGACTCAAGTCTTTCAACACCCCTTTTGAAATCTTGGGGATGCTCTCCCTGGGACTTCAGCCTAGAATTCCTCTTTTGTGCCGGTTCAGAACAGGTTTGTAGAATGTTTTTGAAGACTCTATCCACACTGTGAATTGGTACTATCTAACACCAAGAGTTTCACAGCTTTAGTATGTATGTTTGGATATAGCTCAGCTGTTAGATTCAAAATCCTCGAAAGAACATTTAGAATGTCAAATATTCACCAATCTTAAACTTTTAAAATTGTCTTTTGAACCAAGTTTTGGGCCAACTTTTTACCATATCATGATTAATTAAGGCCACCAAGGACCCTATAAAATAGATTTAGGGGCTGTAGTTGGCTTCTGAGCCACCAGGTACCCCCTCCCTTCAAAGCTAAATATTTGCATTAGCTTTTCTATTGAACCTTAGCTCTTTTTTGTTTTGCTGTCTTTGTTACTTTCACTTCAAGAGCTTTAGGATGCATCCAGCATAGACTGAATACGAGCTACAGAGCAAGTATTTTATTAGTCTGTCTGGTTGTTGAAGTGCAGTTTGTTCACTTAGTCTCATTGGCTCTGGGGCATTTGATGGAGTCCCTCCCACATTACCCAGTTGCCATTCAAAAGTGAAGTAATTTTATTCACGAGTTACTAAATAGCTTTTGCCGTCCTTCTCTGTGGCCTCCATGAGCATAATAGTCTAATTTCCGGTGTGACTGTTGGCTCAGTTCTCAGTGCTTTTCTACACTTAAGGGTGCAGAGTGCAATGTAGTTTAAATGCAAACATATTACTGTATATTAAGTGTGTGTGTTAATATATTATTAGTAGTTGGGCTCATAACAAACAGTGGTCAGCCAGTGAGATGAAAAGGGACAGAGTTCAATAGTAACACTCAGACAGCCTAGTAATTACCCAGACAGCTTGCAGTCAGGAAAGCTGTTCAAATCTAGGATTATAACCTGCACCGAAGGCAACCGTGTGAGGTGGAATTTCAAGAGATTCTTAGTGTCTTTGAATTGGGAGAGGTGTCTTTCTAGCATTCTCCTTTGGAAATTAGCATCAATACAACCATAAGAACAGGTAGTTGGTGTTTAATATCCTGTCGTAATTGTAAAATATAACCAAAATAAAATATAATACATATTGTGTGTGTATCTGTCTATATAATAATTCTGTTTTGGTCATGGACTCTCCTGAACATTCCACATGCTTCCAAATCAGTTGGCTCCCTGATCTGTCATTCAGAAGCTGTCCCTATCCACTGGCTGTGTTGCCTGAGTCTCGCCTCCAATATTTTAAACAGTTTACTGTTCCTTTCCCCCCAATAGCCAGTCAGAACACAGAGGTCATTTGCATATGTGGCCTAATTGGCCTTTGCCTCTAACATTCTAAACAGCTAGTTGTTGCTGTTGGGAGTCATTGAATATGTCCTCAGGTAAAATACATATCCCAATCTTCCCTTAAATGGTCACTGCAGTTGCCAATTTTCCTGCGGGGCCTGGAGATCTCCCAGAAATCACCATGTTCCTCAGCTACAGCACATCATTTTTCCTATAGAAAATTTCCCAGCTGTTACAATGGCTGCTTTGGGCAGTGGACTCTATGGCATTATACCCTGCTGAAGTCCCTCCACACCCCAAACCGTGCCCTCCCCAGGCTCTACCCCTCAAACCTATAAGTCTGGCCCTTCCCTTAGTATTGCCAGCCTCCAGGCTGCACCTGGAGATCTCCAAGATCAGTTCTCCTGGAGAAAATGGCTGCTTTGGGCAATGGACTTGCCCTCCCCAGTCTCTACCCCTCAAATCTACAGGTATTTCCCAACCCAGAGTTGTCAACCCTGTAACTGGCTATGGAACCGCTTTCCAGACTCTTGGAACCCAGAAGATATGGCATAGGAGGAGGTAGTTTTCTACCTTAGCTGCCACTGTATAACCCCAAATCAACATAAGTCAGGGGTGGAGGGAACCATACTTAATACCATGAGGCTGTCCTCCCATACTACCCACTTGGGGCAGCAGAATGACTTGAGACAGCCCTGCCTTATAGCTAAGCAGAAGGAAATAAACATGGCTTGCCTCCCTCTATTTTCCCCTTCCCTCTGCCGCCCCACCAGCCACAGCCAGGACACTCACCTGGAGCTTCCTTATAGAGCTCGTTGTATTCCCACAATGGGCCTTACTCCTAGTATATATATAAATAAAATGTGTGTGGGTTTGTATACACATAAACGTATAAAAGTGAGAGTTTTGCAGTCAAATAAACTTTAATTTAAAAAAAGTGAGAGTTTTGGCAAAATGGCCCTGAAAAACAACAAACCATTAAAACAAATCCTTAAATGCAACATAAACAGGTGGGGGAAGGGCTAGAATAAAACACTGCTAACATCTTCTGTAGAAAGATTCTGGTGGGTAGCTGTGTTGGTCTGAAACAGCAGAACAAAGTTTGAGTCTCGTGGCACCTTTAAAACCAACCAAGTTTTATTCAAGGTGTAAGCTTTCGTGTGCACGCACACTTCTTCAGATACAATGAAATGGAAATTACCAGTCCATACATATAGGTACAGCATAATGAAGATTTTTAACAGATTCAGATTTATTATTATTATTGTAATTTATTATGCCAAATAAGTATTAAAATAAAATAAAGAGGACATATGGCCCTTCTGGGGGATTGGTGGGTATGCAGATGTAAGGGCTGAATGAGTTTAGCATATGTAGTGAGATAAGAAACCAATATCCCTGCTAAGTCCTGGAGATTCCATTGTTCTGAGTGTTATAATAACCTGCAACTCAGTAATTTCCCTTTCTAGTCTGTTCCTGAAGTTCCTTCACACCATCCACCCACTTCTTTTCAAAAGCATTTCGAAATGCTTTTGAGAAGAAGCGAGAGTCCATGCACCCCCCCCCCCGCAATTCTTCTCAAAAAACCTTATTCTCAAAAAAATCTTGTGGGGCTGGCCCTTTAAGGAAGGGGTGGAGCCCCCAATAGCCCCACTGTAGCTACGGGTTAGTTTATTAGTCTCAATCTCCTTTCTGTATGTTATCCCTTGGTCAAGAGAACAGTTCCCAGCAATGCATTTGGGGGCATCATGGCACCTGCCAGTGTGTTTCCTGGCTTCTGCTTGCTTGTTGAGCTTTGGAGGTGAAATCCAGGGGTACTGAATGGAACAAGAAAAATGGGATCTTCACTGACACTAGCAAACCACTCAGCTCATCCCAGTCAGTGTGTCACAGCCACACACTCTCGGTCTGGCCACAGACTTTCTTTTGTCTCTAGACTTGGAAACCTCTTCCTATGGCCATGCAGGAAAGAATTCTGTCTTTGGGAAGCAGTACCTCTTCTTCAAAGTGAAGGCTATCTCTGTTCTTTTTGAGATTGGCCCCATTCTTGTCACAGCCATCCTGTAGAAGTATCCACAAGTCTTTCTTTAAAAGTTCACACTCTGTTTAGGGACGTCCTTGTTCTAGAGGATGGGAACTTTTATAGACTCCGTTTCCCCCTTTGCTTCTGAGGTCTTCTGCCAAAATGCATTGCCAAGAAACGCTTGTTTCCCAGCCGAGAGAGGTGAGCATTCGTTTCTTTATAGACCAACCACTGTAGCTGGAAAGCTTCTGTCTAGACTTTTTCCCCTGTATAGGGGATGCCAACTTTTATTTGTTAGGCAAAATACATTATGAAAATTGTTTATGTCTCGTGTAAATATAGAGACAAAAGGATCAGATTTCGTTTAAAGAAGGGGAGGGGAAGCTCCTTGTGAAGCACAGCACCATCTTCTAAAACTTCAGCTCAAGATTAAAGTTAATGAAGAGTAAAATGCCCAGCCCACAAATTTCTGAGCACGTTCCAGAGTCTGGGCTGGATATTAATAGAGATTACAAAGAGGGCAACAGCTTACTCTTGTTAATGCATGAGAAGCTTTCTCTCGAGGCTCCTGTACTCCTTGTGTGAGTTGGGGGAGTGTAGAAGTCAGATTTCGGTCTTGAATATGTAAATTTCTTCTCGGGGCCCTTTTCCCCTATACATTGTGTCTTAAGTGCTTGTCTGGGTTTCATTTTTCATAGAATGTGAGCAGTTCATAATCTTTGCTGTGTTGTTCTCACTTAGGTGTTGGAGGACACTGTTATGCCCAAAGAGAGACAGGACTCTCAAGAGCTTTGAGATATTGTGTAAATCTGGAACCACCATCCTTTACTGATAACTTAGTAGCTTAGGCTGATTCCACACAGAGGTTTTGCTCCATCTTGGATTCCTTACAGCGCTGTTTCCAGGGCCATCTGCATGACACTATTCTCTAGGTGTCCTGCTTCTACATTTTCCTTCAGTTTGCTGTGATTTTCCCCAAACATGGTTTGGTGTGATCTTTTTGGAAAGCTCGCAGTTAAAGTGACTTTGGGTGCTCTGTGGATGGGAAGGAGTCCATTTTTTGCAGGTCCTGCCCCCCCTTGGTGCCAGATTCTTTACCTGAGCCTCTGCAGCTATTCCTTTGGGCCTGGACTTTTTCCTGATTTAAACCCACCACCTCCAACAGCAATTGATAAATTGCTGCAGTGCAAGAACATTGTATCAATCTATTACAACCATGCATTAGTTTCCCAGCTTACTTAAAAAGTCTCTAGCATTTTTAGTTCCAGAATTATAAGGGAGAAGGGTGCAGGATGTTTTACAAGGAAAAGGGCTAGTGTAAAAAATTAAAGCTGGGAACTAATAACATTGTTGGAATCAATTGTTACAATATTATAATAATATAACTGTCTATCAGTACCAATTAGGAAAAGCCCTTGGATGGTGGGGGAACAGTAGCCAGGGAAGGCTGAATCAAGGAATGTGTGGGGGAAAGTGCTGTGTGCATTCATTGTAAACGCAGCAAAAGCTACCCAGTAAAGATTCTTCATGTGGAAGCAGCTTTGGAAGTTCAACTTCTAGAGCCCATGGAGAGGTAGTAGAATCCTGAAGGGTGGCAGCTGTTGGAGAGGGGCTGTGGCTCAAAGCTAGAGCACAAGCATAAAGTCCCATGAGCACTGAGTGGTAGCTACTGCTTTCCTTGCAAATAAATTATTTCAGTGGTCTCCTTGTTTTCCATCCTCAGGCTGACGATACAGTGGCTGTTCAGTTTCAGGACTGGAGTCCACAGTGTTTTTAGAATGAACATGAAATGAAGGTTGCTTTCAGTTTAGGGAACCAAGAATCTTCACTGGGTAGCTTTTGCTTCATTTATAGTGGCAACAGAGAATGTACATAGCACTTTTAATTTTGCATAAGTTGATATGATTTGATTATTGCACTTTGGAACCCCATATTGAAAGATTGTGTAAAATAAAAACCTCTTGTGAATTACAGAGGATCTGGATTTGAGTTCAGTAGCATGCCGCCTACAATGTTTTACCTTCACCAGTTGCAGAAAGCACCTCAGCTGCTCAGCTAGTGGGATCAACTCCCACAAGGTGTGCAGGATAATGTGTTGAGCTATCCTTTGGTCATAAGAGCAGATTTATAGTTACTGATCCAAAAATATTCTTCCACTGTCTCTGTTCTCTCCCTGCACCATTATATTAGCTAATGCAAAATTGGTAGATTGCTGTCTGTTGTAAATCTGATGAGTTGGACATAATGAAGTACCAGTGTTTCAATTATACACAATCTAAAACTTGAATCATTAGTTGTTGTAGGTTTTCTGGGCTGTATGGCCATGGTCTTGGCATTGCAGTACCTGATGTTTCACCAGCAGCTGGGACTGGCATCCTCAGAGGTATAACACAGAAAGATGGCGTACTCTCTATGTCAATATGAGAAGAAAAATGGTAGGCAGGTAATTTATATCTACTCAGGAAGGTGAGGTAGGGCTGAGTCATTATCTTGTAGGAGTTTCCCAGGCTGTGATATGCTAATGGAGGAGCTTTCCTGAGGAGGCTCTTTTGCTTTTGGATTGGCTGTTGAAATTCTAATCTTACCTGTACTGCTGTTGTAAGATGTAGAGTGTTTTGCGTTTTTCAGGACAGGATACCATGCCCTATTTATTTTTAAACTCTTCTTTCCTGTTGAAATTGTGTTTATGTTTATGAATTTCAATGGCTTCCCTGTGTAATCTGACATGGTAATTGGATGTGTTGTCCAGCCTTTCAGTGCCTTGGAATAAGATACTGTGTCCTGTTTGAATTAGGTTATGTTCAGCCACTGCTGATTTTTCTTGAATCTTGAATAACTGTAAATTCACACTTATTATATGGCTACCCATTACCTGGAAAATACTAATGTATCTTAGAACTTAACTCTTGCTGTTTGTGTTCTTGTTCATGGCTTTCCAAAGAAACAAAATCCCAACAGTCTCTGAAAGGGCAAATACGCACCTACATATATGTATAAGCAACGTACCGCTAAGGCATTTTTTGATGATGGTGGGAAGCCTTGGGTCTTAACTGGCAGAGCTGCCTTGATGTCATGGAGTGCCAGGACAGGCGAAACAGTTTAAGGAGGGGGAGGAGAAATGGGGGAGGCTGATCTTGAAAAGACATCAGCCTGGATTCTGCTAACTTTTCCTAGAACTCTTGGGTGCATGAACCTCACTATGGAGTCTTCTCCTGTTTGCTTGCAGTGTGTGGTTTATACTAATGCCTGCCTGCCCATAGCACAATAAATGCAATTGTATCTCAGCCTCCCAAACACCTAGAGGTCGGCTCTCTGTCTTGTCTGTGAACACATGCAGCTCCTGAGAATGTGAAAGTCCATAATATGCTGTGTTTTGCCTTGTGCTTCAGATAAAGAGAGTAGATTGTCTTGCACATGGGGCTATTTACTGCAAACTGTTCTGGCTGGGCAATTCCTGACTGTGCAGAGAGGAGGGAGCCATGGTTGAGAGAACTGGATTAACCCTGCGGGGAAATAAAAAGAGCCTCTGCAGAGAGAGTCTCTTGCATTTGTTACGAACATCAGTGCTTTACCTTGTGCAACGTGGGGGAATTGCTTCCTTAGTGGCTTCTTTTGCTGTTGCTTTTTTTTGCAACTTGTATGTTTGAAAACATAAGTACTTGTTTGTGTCTGAGATGCAAATCATTCTTTAAACCGCACGGCAGTGCTTCTAGTACTGCAAATCTGGGGATTTTTTAAAAAGTGGTCCGTGTTCACCCTGTTTATTTTTAATGGCTGGCCTGTTTGATAAAGGTAGGACCTAGTGATGAGGGAGGGAGCCTTTCCTCCATCTCAGCTGGCAAAGAGTATCCATTACCTTCCCTGTTGGCATGGTATGTCTTTGAAGTAGGGGATGCTGTGCCCCTTTTGTGAGGCTAACACACCTGCTTGAATTGAACAGGGGCCACTGAGGGACTTGCTCCTTTGTAGCATCTGAAAAAACTCCTGTGATATACACAGCAGGGTCGCTCTTCTCCTCTGTTCAAAATCCTCACCACAAACAATAGACTTGTTCCCTGTCAATGCGAGAAGAGAACAGCCATCATCTCCTGAACTGTGCTGTCCTGTATTCCTTTAAAATTCTCCAGCAGCCCTTTCAGTAATGTATTACTATGAGACAGACTTCAACCTACTTGGTGAGCCTGCTGTGTCCTTGACAGGGTACTTCAGCCCGTACAGTCTGTAACCCTGACCCTTCTGATTTGGACCCTCACATTCAGGATATCCTGCTTTTTATGATGTTTTTTTCTCAGTATGCTTCCTCTGTGGTCCAGTGTACTCCATTGATTACAGTACTTCCCTGTTCATGAGCAAAGGCATATCTGTAAGTGTTGGTTTAAGAAGGTACAACTTGGCCATACTTTGGAGATTTGTAATTAGGCGTCATGGTGACCCATTTGGGGGAATAAATGGGACAGGCTATTTTAAGATGCCTGTCATTTTTGCTGGGTATCCCTGCTAGTACTGCATGTTACGCTACAGAGCAGAATGGGCATGCATGGCTTCTGGATTGGATACTAGGGTTGGAGTACCAGACAATTGACTGTGGTCAAATATCAGCAAATATTCCCTGAAGACTAGAATGTCTTTTTGTCAGCGATAACTTTCCTTTGTCGTTTCATTTTGGTGTTATTTATTGTCAAGGGCAGGAGGGAGGGCTGCTTATTCCCTTCCCATGTAGCAGTTGGGGGCAATGTTTATCAGCCGAGCAGAGCTTCTCCTATCAGCTGCCTGCTACAACAGCAGGCATCTTGGTTTTTGAGTCTGTGTTTATAAAGAGTTGGCCTGCTACCTATTTAGTACAACTGCCTTTAAAAGCAGGGGGAAAGCCTGTGACTTTTTAAAATGGTGTGTGGGGGGTGTGTGTCTGTTTTTGAGTTTCATTTTTTGCAGTGCACTGAAATTGTTGGCTGGCCAAAAACAAGAACTGTTTCTTTCTTTCACATTTACACAAACCTTGCCTAACATAGTTAAAAGTTGTAATAATTTCTTAACACTTTTTAGAAAACTAACAGTTACTGTGAAATTGTGAAACTGACTAATTTGTTTCTGTAACTAAACCTGATGACTATTAAAGCATACAATTAAAATATTTAACCAAATCTTTTTGTTTTTGTGGCTTGCCTAAGGGGTAGTGAATATTAGGCTGTGTGACACATGTTACATCCGAGGACAGTGCAGGGCAGTTCCTTTTCTGAGTATCCCAGAGGATCAGTAGCTAGTTCTAAGTATATAAGATTTTATGTTAGATTTCTTTTGACATTTCAGGCAATTAGAAATGGCCAGTAATCTCCAGGAGGCTTTCTACAATATGATGATCAACAAAAATAAGACAATACACATTTTGTGGAATCTTGTAATTCTTCAAAACCATTATTGAAATCAGTGTGGCTCTCACTAGCTGTTAATCCCATATTGTTTGGCTAAAAAAACCCTTAATCCCTCACAGTCTTCCTTCTTTCTTTCCCCTTTCTTTTCTCTGTTCAAGCTGTTTCTTTGCCTCTTAGGGTGGCAAGTAGTAATGCCAACTAGTTGAGGGATACAGGAACATTGGTTACAAGGAATGACCTGTTGTTACCTTCCTCTAGTCACTCATTTGCACCTACTCGGAATCAGCTATCTCAGGGTACAGCAAGTAGGAGAAAGCCAGGTGTGTGAAAACACTGGCCAGAGCCTTCAAGTTATAGCTCAACATCCTTCCACTGTATCATGCTCTTATGTCAGGTGAGGGGGGGGGTTACATGTGTGAGAGCAGAGTGGAGGATGATTGACTGGATAAATGCCTGATGGGTCCCTTCTACACAGCTTGATGTGCATTGGGTGGAATCTCTGCAATTCTCCTTTTCTCCCCACCTTAGCTCCACTGAAGCATAGACAGTGGCACTTACAGGAATGTGGTTTTCTTAGCAGTGGCCCATGTTTTTGCTCTGTATATATGAGAATGAAATCACTTCTTCTGTAACAAGCACTTCAGCATATCAGGTCTGTTCCTTAGAAGTTGATTATGAGATTACAGCATTATTTTATGTTTGGTGATTTGTCTCTGTGCGGTAGTGAACCCTCATCCCTTATTTTGTTTGTCTTCTGCTTCAGAATCACCATCTACAAATCCATGATATGTTGATGCTTTTGTTTTCTAAATTGGGAGGCTGCAAGCTGGCTTTCCCATGAGCAGCTTGATGCAGAAATACCTTTGTGTTTATTGTATGTGGGTATAAAGAGGATGGCATGACTTAGACCAGAGGGCCAAGTATTTTTTGGGAACTGGTGAGATTTTTCTGTGAAGGGGGAGATGAAGGTGTACTAATCGGGCATGGGCTTAATGGGGTGGAGAGGCCTGACTTTGGTCCCCCTTGGACCTTGGTACTAGTGCTTCTATGCCAAGCTTATTTTTTTAAAGATGCCTGGCCTCTTGGAGTTCTGCAACCCTAACTTAGACCCACTGAGACTGACAGATCACTGGCCATTTTGAGTAAGAGCTGTTCTAGAGCTCAGCCCTCAAAAAGGATCAAGGTCTTCTCTTTTATGGCCATGATGCTTTTGAATGGCCTCTCATGCAGGGGTGTGTTGTTGCTCCTACTGTGTTGTCACTTTGGAAACTTGATCCATACCATTTTCAAATTGTTTTTCTGAGTCTCTGGCTGTATGATGTTCATTTTGCCCATCCTCCAGTTTATAGCAATATTGTGTGTCCTACCCCTTTTGAATAAAACAAGGGCCAAGGGATAATGTGCTAATGAACATATTAGTGTTTTCAGTGTTCAAAGTGCTTCATATATATTACTGTAACCTTTAGGCAGTATTAATATCTTTATGTTGCAGATGGTAGGGCTGAAGGTGAGAGAAAATGGTTTGCCTAAGGCCACCTAGAAAGTAATCCTAAACAGGTCTACTCAGAATCTTACTCAAGTTTTTTCAGTTGGACTTACTCCCTGGAGAATGTTCGTAGGACTGCACTGTGTGTGAGTTTGTGGCAGAGGAAAGGTTTGAATTAGTGACTTCCTGGATCTTCTAGCTCCTGTGTTATGTCAGATCCTGTAAAAATAAAAGTAACTAAATAATGATGGTTTTGTGTACTCCTTGGAGTACGCATGTGTCACTCCAAGGACTTCAGAACTGAGCCAGAGTGGGTGATCCTTGGGTTGTATCCAGTTTTACCACAGGCTGAGATCATGACCATAAAAACCGCTGCTGCTTACTTAGATAGCTACATTTGCTTGTGTGTGCTCCTGAAGAGCTCTTTGGCATGCCGGTAAGACCCCCCTTAATTTTCATTATGACTGAAGAGTAAAATGTGAAGGTTATCGCCTGGCAGTGCAACTCTGCTGTGTGTTTTTTGCATTTGGATGCTCTATTAGAAGTGTCAGGAGTCCCATAATGAAACAAGGCAAATATCCACAGAGACAACAGGCTGGGAAAGGCAACCTGGTTTTTAAAAAGGGATTGAGTGTGGATGTGGATGTTTTTAATCAATCAGCCCTCAAAAAGAATTTCCTGACATTACTTAACTCTTTTATCCTTATAAAAGGCAGGGGGGTATTTCAGGTTTATGAGCACCTCCCAGTACATGTTCCTCATCCTTAGTTAATACCAGTTGAAACATAAAATTTAAAATAAGAATATAAAAATATACAGATGTACACTAGAAAGAAAAAGACAGCTTTTAAAAGGACATTAGTTGCCCCATGAAAATCAATTAGCATTAGATTTAGGACACATGACAGCATTTCTTTGCATTATATTATGTTGAATTCTAGAAATTATAAGCCACATAATGTGGCAATGGGTTTAAAGGAGACAGGATAATTTCATATCTTTCTCAATAGCTATAGATTGTAATAACTACATTGAGCCTCTAGGTTCAGAGGCAGTATATCTCTGAATGCCACTTGTTGGGGGAGGTAAGCAAGATTTGGCTTGTAAAAAAGCATAGTGGCTGTGAAGCTCATTGTACAAGGAGACTGGTGAGAAGGTGTGTGTTTGCATACATCTCAAATGTTTACATATTGCAAAATCAATGGATGGGTAGGGAATCCCATCTCTGCCACATTTGTGTGAGAAGAGTATAAAACTGACCTTGTAGAGGAGAGGGTCAGAGGAGGTGGGTGTGCATTATCTAAAATGTGATGGATAAGGTTTCGATATTGGAGGGCCTGGGTTTTGTTTTAAAGTAAATTGACATCCTGATTGAGGCTGGTTAATATAAGAGATCTTCTGAAATTTAAATAAGCACTTCAGTTTGGAAGGTTCTGGAGATTATGAGGATGGGACCACCTCTCCCATTACAACCCCCTGTGCTCCCTATGGACATTATCTAAGGACCTCTTGCAGGTGCCTGGTCCCAGAATGGTTTGGTTAGCTATTACTAGTGGAAGGGTCTTCTCAGTTGTGGCCCCTAGCCTGTGGAACCCATGCCATGCCAAAGTTGCTTAGTTTCTACAGGGCATGAAAGGCCGAATTGGTTAAAGGTTGGCCTTTAGAGGGTAATTCACATGTTTGGGATGCTCATTATTTTAATTATTATTTTAATAATTTAAAATTTTAATGTTAATATTTTATATTTGTTTGTTTTTATATTGTTTTAATTTTATTTCTATGGTTTTAATGTTGTAAGTCGCTGCAAGACCCTTTGGATGAGCAGCGACTAAAAAACTCCCTAATAAATAATCTTTTAAATGCGGGCAAGACTTTGGTCAGGAAATGTTAGGAAAGGACATGTTATACATCCTCAAAAGCACTCTTTGTTTTCTTTAAATATAGGAAACAGCCTATCCCGCAATAACAGGATATTGAAACTCTTGGTTCCAAGGTGTGGTTGGCACATCTGAACTCTTGTTGAAGTTGAGCATCTAAGCTTGGTCTTCTGGTTCAAGCTGTAAGAGTATGTTGTCACGTAAATCAATCTGTGAGATAAGCAAATTTCCCATGAGTGGGGTATGATCTGTAAGAAATATCTCTTTATGTTTCTTTCTTTCCATGTAGTACAAGAATTGCAATTTTCTTGGGAAAATGGAAGCAAGGGAGATTCTAATATAAACACATGAAAACTTAGCTTGATGTTTTCTAAAGCTGAGCACTGGCATTGAAAACAAAATCCAGGACTTTTAATATTAAGCCTCTGGTGGAAAAGCCTTGCATGTGTGCTAGATCAGAAAGGAGGCTTCTGTGCCATACTGCTGTGACTGCTTATTTCCCAAATGAAGATTTATTTGTCAGATTTATATCCCACTCCCTCTCCCCTGAATGGGACTCTAGGCGGCTAACAACATATAAACAAGTGCAGTTATGGTGGGGTATTTTGGGGCCATGCCCCCTCACTTATTAGCCACACCCACCACTGCCAGCCGCTCCAGTGCCTCACAGACCCTGCCTTGGCCCATCCCCTGTTGCCTGCCTGCCCATCCTCTGTGCCACGAATGGTGGCTGGCAGGGCTGGGCATGCCATCCAAAGGGCAGCTAGTGGGCCAGAGGCAGGGAGGGTGGAGAGGCGCACGGCAGCTAGTGGGCCAGAGGCAGGGAGGGTGGAGAGGCACACAGCCGGAGGAGGGAGGAGAGGTGCATAGTTGGAGGATGCATCCAAAGTTCAAGGGCAGATGGCAGGCCAGAGGCAGGGTGGGAGGAGAGGCATGTATCTGGAGGAGGGAGGAGGGGTGCATGGCTGGAGGCATGTGTCCAAGGGGCAGCTGGTGGGCCAGAGGCAGGGAGGGAGAAGAGGCATCTCCTTGCCTGCTGGCCGGCTGGATACGCATGCTCCTCCATGACTGCAGCCCCAGGTTGAGGTGAATGGTCAAGGTAGCCTGCTGCTGGCACCACTCCCCTGCCCCAGTGCCCTTGCCCCATCCCAGCACCCAGAAATTCCTGGCTATGCCCCTGCATATAAAATACACCAGGTAAAACAATATAAAAATGAAATGAATTAATTTTTAAAATATAAAATGATTATAAAAATCTACCTTGGTTAAAATCTATCAACTATCAAGCAAGGTAGGATACATGGATGGTGAAGACATAGCTGGAGCATAATTTACTAGCTGCCTGGCAGATCAGTCACCCAGAGACCACATGAAAAGGAGCAGCCTTGCATGTCCTGTGGAACCTAGGGAGATCCCACAAGGCACGCACCTCTTCAGGCAGCTGGTTCCACAGGATGGGAGCCACTACCAAGAAGGCCCCCTGCCCTTGTTGACCTAAGGTACACAATTCATGGACTAGGAGCCTTCAATAAATTCTGAGATGATGATTGGAAAAGATGGAGAAGATCATGATGGGAAAGGTGGTCCTGAGGGTATGAGGGTCCCAGGCCATTTAAGGCTTTAAAGGTAAGTACTGACACTTTGAGTTGGCTCCGGAAACTAATTGAGAGCCAGGGCAGCTGCCATATGATAGATGTTATACTGCAGCTTCCAAAGTGTCTTCAAAGGTAGCCCTGCATAGAGTGGATTACAGTAGTCCCATCTCAAGGTGACCATTGTGTGGATTACTGTGGCAAGGTCTGCCCAAGACAGATGGACTAGTTGGTGGGCCTGGTGTAGATGGTAAAATGCAGTCTTTGTCACTGAGGACACGTTTGTCCATGGGGAGCAAAGAATCAAGCCATACCTCCAGGCTCCTAACAGAGTGAATCGTAGAAAGTCAGACCCCATCAAGGGTTGGTAGAAATGTCCACCCCAGTGGTCCTGGCAGCTGACAGATCTGGCAGGATTAGTAGCGCCCTCCTGCCTGCATCAAGATTTAATTGGAGATTGTCAACCGTAGCAACCAGAGCCATCTCAGTTCCAAACCCTGGCTGGAAGCTGGACTGGAAGGGATCTAGGGGAGGAATTCATGGAGCTGTTCAGCCACTGCTTGTTCAGTCACCTTTCCCAGAAATGGAAGGTTAGATACTGGGTGGTAATTGGCTAGGTCCCTTTCATCTAATGATGACTTTTTCAGGAGGGATGTCGCTACTGCCTTCTTGAGGGAGCTTAGGAAAGAGCCCTGGAGAGTGAAAGATTAGTCATGTCTCTCAAGGTGTTCCTCCTACCACTTCCCTGGAGGCTTTCACTAGCCAGAAAGGGCATGGATCCAAGAAGCAGGTAGTAGGCCAAACAGCAGATAGGACCCTGTCAGTATCTGCCTGGGAGGATGGGTTGACAGAGTCCAAAAATGGACCTGATTGGGCAGACGGGCCCCTGAGATTCCTACTGACTCCAAATCTGGCAGCCAAGTCTTGGCAGAAGAGAGAAACTTTATCTGAAAAGAATGTCACAAATGTGTCACAGCTAATAGCCAAATTCCAATCTACTTTTGGAGTCACCAAAGGGGTGGTCAAGTTGCCTAATAACTCTAAACAATTGAGTTGGATGCAACATGGGGGATGCAATGGAAGCAGAGAAGTAAGAGCACTTCTCTACCTTCTCTGCCACTGCAAAGGTCTTCAAGCGGGCTCTATAAAGGGTTCTCATTGCTTCATCACGAGTTTGTCAGTAGTGCTCCTGTACCCGTCTTAAGTCCCCTTTTTGAATATGGCATTGCTTGATCTCCTTTGCTGCTTTCCAGGTCTGATATCTTCAGGCACTTTTCAGGACCTCTGTGTGCTTTGCGGTTTCTTCAAGATATTCTATACAAGATGCCCCAGCAGCATTTCTACTGCTGTATTTTAATTGGCATGACAAGTTTCTATAAATTTCTATCCCTGTACTGTGTTTTGCTGTAATTTTTAACAGTTCTGTACAACAGTTTTGACTCTTTCAACCGTTTTGCAGATAAGAATGCAAAGTGCTTGTTGCACAGGTTGCTTTAGTTTTGTTTTCAGTGAGGGGGAAAGATGATACATTTTGGCTATTGTACCATATAGAAGGTGTGGATATTCATGCACACTCTGTCTCTTTCTGACATCTTAAGTGTAATCACATACTTCCACTCTACAAACATGTATAAAATGAAAAACACTTGTGCATGTGCTCCGTATGCAACAGCATAACCCCAGTACATGCAATTAATATGGAATAACTGCCATCGCTAGGTTTTGTATTCTGTCACTGGTATGGCATTAATGGCACATAAAATTGCCGCCCGGCAGCACACAATGAAAAGGTTGTGAAGTCCGTCCTTTTCACTGTTCTTTCAGCATCATTATAGTATGATGTGGTGATCTAAACCCCATTAGGTGATCCTAGATGAGTGTTGTTTTCTCCCCAGTATGAAGTGCTTGAATGTAATATAGGAGATCTCGTCTGCCAGGGAAGGAGGGAGCAGGGACAAAAAGGCAACAAACAACCCTTTCTTCTTCCCCAGCCTTGCATAGCAAGGTTCTCCATAGTTGCAATAGGCTCTGGGGACCTGGTCAATTTCAGAAACAGAGGCTAGGAGGTACTGTGGCTGGATGTGATGGTCTGATTGGCAGATATGTTCTGTGTATATGTTCATGCATGTATTTCAGAGATGCAAGCCTTTCTGTAATTGTAATGTGGTGTTCAATCAATAAAATTGGAAGGTTTGGGAAACCAGTAATATATGATCGTTGTGAATGAAATGCCATGAATAATGCTACCCACCTGATAATATTTCAAATAAGTCTGTGACCAGCAGATCTAATGGTAGTTACAGCATGAGCATAGACGGCACACTTAGACAACTAGTTTTTCTCACTGTGGGGCACTTGCCAAAAATGTGGGACAGTGTAGCATGTTATGTTTTGGGACTTTTCCATATGGTATGAGGATGTGTCCCCAAAGGGTGAAAAACTGGCCTTCCAATAAACCATTCTTCCCTACTCCAGGATCTAGCATCCTGTCACTTAATCTGCTACATACCAAATTCGCTTCAAGGTGCTAGTACTTACCTTTAAAGCCCTATATGTCCAGGTTCCGACATACCTGAGGGACTGCCTTTCCCCATATATACCCCAGAGAGCACTACGGTCAGGGTCTCAAAATCGATTGACCCTCCCAGGCCCCAAGGATGCGAGGCTCGCTACTACCAGGGTCAGGGCCTTTTCAGTGGCGGCTCCATACTTGTGGAATGAGCTCCCAGAAGAGATCAGGGTCCTGTGGGATCTTTTACAGATCTGCTGGGCATGCAAGATGGAGCTCTTCCACCAGGCTTTCAACTAAGGAGCCTCATGACTACCGCCAACAAGCGTGGCTTTAGATACTGGCCCTGGTCTTGATATTTGGCCTTGATATTTGGCCTGGTCTTGATATTCAGCCACCGTGTGATTTAGGGAGAGCACTGAGCAGGGAAACTGTTTAATTGTATGCATTCTTTGCACGCCATGTCAAGTAACGTATGAACTACCGCCAGCACTTTATGATTTTATGATTTTATTGTATCTGTACTGTAATTGTATTTGAACTGCTCAACTGATTTTATGTGGATTTTATTGGTACCTGCGTACCAGCTAATGTAAGCCGGCCTGAGCCTGCTCACGGGGAGGGCGGGGTATAAATTGAATTAATAAAATAAAAAATAAAAATACTGCTACAGAGGCCTTCCTGAAGATGCTAGTATGTATTTAGTATGTATTGGAGGTGGTGAGCTCCCCCTCACTGGCAGTCTTTAAACAGCCACTGGACAAACACTTTGTCAGAGATGCTCTAGGCCAGGGGTGTCAAACATGTGGCCCAGGGGCCAGATCAGGCCCGCAGTGGAACTGGCCACATCCTGCTTCCAGTTCTTCTGCTGCTGCATCGTAGCTTGCCTCGCCAGACTCTCTTAATCACTCAGCCATCTCATGTTTTCCCCTGGGTCCGAGACTCAGAACTCTGAGCATGAGATTTCTGTGGTGAATGTCAATAAATCAAAAGTAGGTTTGCAGCTTACAGAGCTAATGTTTTAAGCATGTTTTTATTTTAAGTAAAAAAAAAAAAATCTTTGTGTTTGTGTCCTTTATAAAGTTTATATCTCTGCTACCCGGCATTACATTTTATGACACACATGGCCCACCCCAACAAGGTCTCATTTCTGTCAGATCCGGCTCTCGTAACAAATAAGTTCAACACCCCTGCTCTAGGCTGATCCTGCACTGAGCAGGGGGTTGGATTAGATCGCCCACATGGCCCCTTCCAACTCTGTGATTCTGTGTTTCTATTTTTCTTCCATTTTTATGCCACCTTTCTTCCAAAAGGTTCAGGTTGGCTTACATGGTGGGTCTCTCCTCCCTTTTATTCTCACAAGAATCCTGTGTGTTGGTTAGGCTGAATGACTGGCTCAAGGTCACTCAGTAAACCTCATGGGATCGTTGAGATCTGAACTTGGGTCTTCCCAGTTCTGACACTCTTACCACTGTTCTCCTTGTTTAAATTAGAATCTGAAAGATCAGCTAGAATTCTGGTATAAAGATTTCATTTAAAAAAAAAATCACATCCAGAGCTCTACCTTATTTGGAGTGTGCATGTGAGGACAAAATATGCTGGAAGACGTTGTTATCAAAAGCTTTAAATTGTTTCCCATCCACCTACCCTGGGACCACATTTTATGTTTAAGTTACCACAGATTATAGGTCCACATCTGAAAATGCCATTACAATTTCATTAGTTTGGGATGGGCAGTATGTTATCAGCACTCTTGACCTTTGATTATCTGCCCCCTGTGTATTAAGGATAGAGCTTTATTTATTTTGAAAATGTGTATGCCATCTCTCTAGGGACTTGATTGAGGTGGCCCTCAAAGTAAAAACAAATGCAGTAAAATTGTTACATAAGATTATCGATCTCTAAATAAGCCATAACAATTCAGTAACCTAAAATGATACTCATAAAATAGCCTAGGGCTAGGAATGCAAAATTGAATACTTTAATCAGAAGCCTGGGTAAAAAAAGGTATTTTGGATTGGTACATGAAGGATGATATGGTAGATGCACTCAAGGGGCATTCCAAAGGAGAAGTGCCACCACTGAAAGCCTGTTCTCTGGTCACCATCTGAGAGCCAGTTTGGTGTAGTGGTTAAGAGCATGGACTCTAATCTGGGAGAACCAGGTTTGATTCCCCACTCCTCCACATGCTGTTGCTGGTGTGAACTTGGCTCAGTTACAAGTTCTTTCAGAGCTGTTCTCTCAGGAGTAGTTCTCAAAAGAGCTCTCTCAGCCCCACCTATCTCACAGGGCATCTGTTGTGGGGAGGGGAAGGGAAAGGAGATTGTAAGCCACTCTGAGACTCCTTCGGGTAGTGAAGGGTAGGGTATAAATCCAGTCTCTTCTCTTCACTGCTGTGTCTGGAAGAGAGCTTGGGAAGAAGATTTTAGCTGGCAGACTGAATAATCTTTCAAGTGCATCAGCCCCAAACATAGGGCTTTAAAGATAAGAAACTAAAACAGGTGGGCAGCCAGTGCAGATCTTTCAGCACAGGCGTGAAACAATCCCACTAACCTGGCTGCTGTATTTTGGAGCAGCTGAAGTTTCTGAAGGCAGCGCCATGTAAATCACATTAGTTATCTAACCTGGAGGAGATCAGAGCATGGATCACCACTGTCAGATTAGGCTTTTCAAGGAATGGCCATAACTGGCATATTGGATAAAGCTGATAGAAGTCACCACTTGCCATGGAGGGGACCTGAATCTCCAACTGTAAATTAAGTATAATATGCCCAAGCCATACAGGTCCTCCTTTAGGGTCAGAGCTCAAGTGACTTTGTCATTAACCAGCAGCATCTCAGTCTTGTCTGGATTGCTCAGTTTTATAGGCCCCATCCATCCCATTACCTCTCTCAGGCATCTGTTCATGAATGCCACAGGGTTGCCCAGTTTGGCTGTTAGGGAGAAGCAGAGCTGGATGACATCCATATACTGTTATGCCAATAAGATTAAAACCCAAGAGAATCAACAGGGACACACTCCACGGTTACTCTCAGGGAGAAGATAATTGTTTAGGGCAACCAAAGCTGTTTCTATTACTAAACCCAGGCCTGAATCCACATTGAAACAGGTTTGGATAATTCATCTCTTGCAAAACTGCTACCCCCTGCTCAAGCATCTTGTCCAGAAAAGTAGTGTTAGACACGATTTATTTAGGTTATTTGGGTCCAGAGTCACCTTCTTTAGGGAAGGGCCTTATCACCCCGTCTTTCACAGCTGTGAGAAACATGCCCTCCTGTGGAGAGAAATGTATCACCTCCCAGAACAATGTAACCAGCTCAACTTGGCTTTAAGGATGTTGTCTTCAGAATGCTTGTGATTTGGTTTAAACATAAAGCTCCCCACCCCCTGCCTCCAAACTTCCCCCTTACCTCCCAAACCTGTAGCATCTGGCAGTTGGAAAAGTACAGTAGGACTTTTCCTGGCACCCTGGTGCCGAGCATAGAAGAATTCCATATTGTGACAACGCATCAAAATAAATTGCTGTCAACAGACCAAAACACCAAGTGCTCTGATTCTATCTGACGTGTGAAGACTCAGACAGGCTGTCTTGACAAGCTGTGGTGAAGCACCTGCGATCGGCAGACGACAGTGATATAAATCTGATTTGCCTGATATGCGGTGCTGAGATATAATGTTAATGTTGGTGACAATATATCTGCATAAAATTTCCAAGGCGCAGACCTGCTCCTTTTGTCTATGACTTGTGTTTGTTACCTGTCTGGTTCTGCAATACAGTCTCTATCTCTCTTGTTTTTAACTAGAAATTTGAGAATAATAATAATAATAATAATAATAATAATAATAATAATAATAGCAACCGTTTCTTTATTCTTAGAAAACAGAAGCAGGAAGGCAAAAGAAGACAAGCCACAAATCTAAAGACCTTAATTCAGGCTTCTTTTCTACTTTTAAAAGCCCTTTTTTCAAGAGAGAGCTGTTTCCCCTGATAGTTCAAAGTAAAAAAAAAAAAAGACCCACAATGAAATTTTATTTCACACCAGACATAAAAGTAATTGTAGCCAAGGCTGTATTAATTTCATAACCCATCACCAAAATATGGAATAGAAGTGGTTTAGGAATGGTAAATTACAATCAATCCTGCCGTGTGCATATAGCTTTAAAACTTGCAAGGTTGTAAGGCAGCAGGGGGAGGGGGGGAGACTGAATAGATGGTTAATTTTTACCTTTCATTACCAATAAATGGTAATTCTTTACAGCAGCATCGTATATCACAGCTCATTTACGAATGCGTGAAACATATCTTGACTTCTGAATTTAATTATTGGAACTATCTTGTCTGTTTCAGCCCTTCCTTACAAGAATAAATGTGGTATATTTCATCTGGCTGTTGGCAGGTACTAGAAAACAACAATGCATGTAAATTTGACATTCGCACTGCTGGTTCTCTCTCAAGCATATTTTAAAGTCTTAGAATTTGGATGGTATGAGAAACTCCTTTGGTAGTCCAACATGTTGTCTTAGCTTTGGTCAAACATAACTGTGCTGTCTTACTGCTCGTGGGCTTGTGAATTCCTGCTTCAATTGATGTGCTGTTCAGAGCATTTTAGATGTGTGCTGTGGCCAGTGTTCCAAGGAGACTTTTATGGCAAAGACTTCTGATAGTCTGATAACAAATATACATTGCAGGGACAAATGAGGAATGTTCATAGTTTAGTCTGTTTGGATCTGTTCTGCTTCTTCAAGCCTTAAATTATGGTGTTCCCTCTTTGTGTCCTTATGTTTCATCTGTGGCCCATGTCACCTGAAGGGTCAAAGTTATTTAAAAAAACCATGGAGCCGCTAGTTTTCAAGTTGTAAATTAGATATATGGATGGTGATCATGTCTGATCAAAACTCATGCAAAAAGCAGATAAACTACTAAAAGTGGGTGAATGTCCCGTTATGTCACTGTCCACTTCAAGGGGTTTAAGGGATGAAAGGTGTTCTTTTTTTTAATTTCCATTCATTCTTGTCTGTATTGTTGTTTTATCCCGTAAAGGCTCCTAATGAGAAATAGAGCCTCATTATGATTTTAAGGATGAGAGGGGAAGGCTTTTAATTAATGATATGTAAATGGTCTTGAATTGATTATGTTAGAATATCAAGAGAGATGGGTAGAAGCTGTAGTGTAATATATTTTAATTAAGAATTAATTAAAAATGATGGCAATTTCATAAAGCCTCACAGAAAATAGTGGAATTTACTTTCTGTCAGGAGTAAATTAGCCAGTGATTAAATAAAGGGCCCTGCATTAATAGCAGAGTTATTTTTAAACCATGCAATGAAGAATTGTGTTAATCTTCCTTTTAAAAAATTTCAAAATGTAATATTTTGCAAATGGGTCCTTGAGAAGATGATCACAAAATGGAGTGAACTTAGTTTAGTTCACCTTGTGTTGCTTTGATGTCGCTAAGGTATTTCATGAAGACTAGAAAGGCATTAAAGGGAAAGCTCAACACAATGCAGGAACAGACGGTAATAACTTATGTGGCTGACACCAGGTGTGAGAGGCGGAAGGACAATAATTTTGGCAGAATATTTCCAGCTCTCTAGTTTCCACATGATTCTTCTCCAAATATGGATGCTGGATGCCTTTTGAAGCTAAATGCTAGACTGATCTTTTGGATGTGAACATCCAAAACTAGTAAATGCCTCTAACCTTAGGAGTGTTTTATACCTTTTTTCCTTTGTTTCTTCATAGTGATAAAAATTTCTCCTCCTCCTAAAGGAAAGGACAGATTTGCGGCAGTTTCCATAAAAACAAGTCTGTCCATTGAGATAATATGAAACAGGCTTATAGTCAGACCGTTATCCCATCTGTCAACTCTGATCAGTTTTGGCTCTCAAACTTGGGTGGAGGTTTTCTCAGTTTTGTTACTCAAAATCCTTTTAATTGCAGGTGCTGGGGACTGATCCTGGGACCTTCTGCACACAAAACATGTGCTTTACCATTGAATTAAAGGCAGCTTTAGTGATAGGTAGAATCACCTTCCCTGGCATCTGTGATGGGATTCTCAGGGTCACCTCTGATATTGTAGCATTCAAACATGGAACAGCATGCATTACCATGTAACCTGTGCATTATTGCATGCACATATTCTTGTATAATGCTTGGACTTGATAAAAAAAGCACAGGAGTGTAACTAACAGCATGGCCTGCAAATGGAAAATGGCGAGAATCATTGTGCTATGTATGTGACTCTGACATTGTCATTATCTCCTGTTATACATTCCCTTAATGGTCTAACCTGCCATTTTGAGCTCATTGAGAGAGGAGAGGGCCTTGGGAAAAACACAAATATGGCAATGGTAAGAATGTGGAACAGGCAAGTTTAGGTCAGATGAATCAGTGCAGTGCATTCTTGTTGACTTTTTTTTTTTGCTTATGCATACTATTTCTTTAAAATATTTTAAGATATAATGTGTGAGTGAATCTCACTGGAAAAAATGAGGCTGGCAGCTAGTGATGCATTTATTTGTTTGTTTCATTTATACCCCACCTTTCTCCCCAGTGAGGACCCAAAGTGGCTTTCATTGTTCTCCTTTCCTCCATTTTATCCTCACAACAATCCTGAGAGGTAGTTTAGTCTGAATATGTGTGACTGGCCCAAGGTCAGCCAGCAAACTACCATGGCAGAGTGGGCATTCAAAGCTGGGTCCTCCAGATCCTAGTCCAGTGTCCTGACCACTATATCACACTGGCTTTTGGTGAGGGGAATCAGTCCTGCAGGGAACTAAGGGCCCTGACTGTTTAGGTGCTAGTGTGAAAGCCATTGATTAAGTCTCCAGTTAAGGCTGCAGATACCTAGGTTCAAATCTCCACTGCAGCCATGAAGCTTCTGGAGTGACCCATCAGACAAGTTTGTTGTGAAAGTACCATATGTGCTACACTGAGTAAAAACTTTTAACAGGTAGTATTCATTTAGCAAAAGCTGCAAAGGCTTGCTTGATCAAGCAATGTCTCCATGTCAGTTTCCCCACCAGGAATGTTGCATCCCATCAGTACAACACTGCTTTGTTCACAGTGATAACTCTCCTTCATATTACTGCTGAAATGGCCTGCATTCCTGTCTGTTTATTGTCACATTTTAATCCTGTCCTTCCTCCAAGAGGCTCAAGGTGTATGGTGCCTCTTTTGCCCAATTTAAGCTTCCCAGCAACCTTGTAACATAGGTGAGGCTGAGAGAGAACAATTGGCCTAAGGTCAGCATTTGAGCTTAATGGCAGGTGGCTATTTGAATCCAATTCTCTCCAGTCCTGGCCATCCTACTTAGTTTTCTGGATTTTCTTCCTTAAAACTGTGGAGTAATAATTGTCCCAGAAACCTTTGTTCAGATGGAAGTAGGGAGGGATTCTGTATTCCTACTCTGTGTTCAGATGGGGAAAATTAATTCTATTCTGCTGATACACTTCAGAGTATATTGAGGCATATATAACCATTGCTGAATGTTCCAGCACTAGTGGAATCCTGGCTGGATTGGGTTTGGTAATCCCATAACCCTGGGAATTGCACTGCATGGAGGAGCCCTACAGTCAGGATGACTATTTTGGTACCAAACCAGCTGTGCAACTGTAGCATGGGTGTGCCCAAAGAGATTAGCAGTAGCTGGGAGGCTTCCCTGCCAGGGCCTTGACTTTTCTTCTCTAGGTCCCCAACAGAATGTTGACTGCCTTCCTTAGATGAAAAAAAGGTATCTGCTTCAGATCTTCAAAAGACACAAAGCAGAAGAGTTCAAAGATTCAGAAGGAAGTCTAGCTGTGTTCCTCTTGGTGATAGCTATGATTTGGGGTTCCCTTAACTTGCATACTGTGTGGGTTTCATGGACTCCTTACATACTAATCAGTAAATCCATGCTATGGTCACCTTGAGATTAGACTAATGTAACGCTCTCTACATGGGGCTGCCCTTGACCCAAATCCAGAAACTTCAGCTGCTGCAGAATGTGGCGGCCAGGCTGTTGATAGGACTCCCCATGCGGGAGCACATCCAGCCTGTGCTGAAAGCACTGCACTGGCTACCTATAATGTACTGAATTTACTTCAAGATGCTGGTGCTTACCTTTAAAGCCCTTTATGGTCAGGGACCTACCTACCTGAGGGATTGCCTTTCCCCACATGTTCCCCAGAGAGCACTACGGTCAGGGTCGCAAGATCATCTGGCCCTCCCTGGCCCTAAGGACGCCAGGCTGGCATCAACCAGGACCAGGGCTTTTTCTGTGGCAGCTCCAACTTGGTAGAATGAGCTTCCGGAAGAGACCAGGGCCCTGTGGGACCTTTCGCTGTTCCACAGGGCCACGAAAACAGAGCTCTTCCGCCAGGTATTTAGGTAAGGCGTTGCATTTCATCATCTATGCCCTGTGCTAATATTATTTTCAGCCTGAGCCCGCTGATAGTGGAACTTACCGCTGATTGTATGTTTTCATATGCACCTTACCCCAGCTGTACAGCCATCACTATGTAAATTGTTTTTAATAACTATGTTTTGTGTTTTATATTGATATTTATATTCTTGTTTTATTTATTGCTATCTTATGTAAGCCTACCTGAGCCTGCCTTGGTGGGGAGGGTGGGGTAAAAATCAAATAAATAAATAATGGGTTTATGGACTTGTTGAGGCTGCTGTTCAGTAAAGTGCATTACCATAGCAACTGCTCTATCACATGGGAGGTGCTCACGTGTGCCAGAGAATGCATTTTAAACAGCATCCTCTTTAATGCTTATGGCAGAAGATGCAATGTGTGATTATTTCTTCTATCTGTTAGCAGGGAGCAAGCATGGCTTTGTAGTACACTCTTGTCCCTAAGAAGGATTTCTTGACAGGTCTGCTAAGAGTTCCGTTTTTAACATAAACATCAGTTCCTTACCACTATGTCATAGGATCTGGAGTGGTTCCGATGAAAACTTTTTTTATTGGAGTAACTCTGTTGTTAGAAACAACTCCCGTAGGGTGACCGTGCTGGTCTGTTGGACCTAAAGCAGTAAAAAGACTTGTGGCTTTTTAAAGACTGACAGATTTAGTGTGGCAGGAGCTTGTGTGACGGGAGCTTCTCTTACTCACGAAATTTGCGGAGCTGTTCATTTGATAGCCTTTAAGGCAATACGGCACTCTTTGTCATGTTGGTAGGAAGGAAGCTTTGAAACTATCCAGAACATACCTTCAAATATACATTGGGATAATACTGGGCATGTGTGACTATGACAGTATAATAGTCTTCCATTCCATGGTCTTCTCTAAAAGTCTAAAAAAAGGTGCAGCTTAGCACATGCAGTCTTTGATTTCTTTGCCTATTTGTATTTGTGATGATCTTCCTTTTTTTGTAAGTCAGTTAAGGCTCCTCTGGGGATAAAAGTGACCTAAAAATGCTTAACTAAAAATAAGCGTGTGTTCTGAACAAGGTCCATCGACATGCCCTTGTCAGAGTCTGTTTAGTTGCAACACTATCCACTGTGGGGCTCCCAGAGAGAGATAGCATCTAAAGTGCCTAGGATGATGACTGTTACAGGGCTACTCATGTTGGTAGCATATTCAGTTTTTGAAACGCTTGGGAAAGTGGCAGCTAGTTCCACACTAGATCTCTCCCATTATCCCTAGCAAAGGTCATGTACCCAATGGGGAATCTGGTGCAGAGGAAACCATTCATTGCTATTTCTTGGGATTATGAACAGCTGCTGCCCTTTGGGAGCTGCTGTATAGCAGTGATGGTCAGCTCATGGGACAGGGCTTTCAAGTGAGTCATAGAGCCATACCTAGTAGTTTGTGAACACCTATAGAACCAATTTTTTTATGCCTCTTGGCTCATGCACATGCATAGAGAGCTAGCCTCTTTTTTGTACTGAGAGAAGCAATAAAACAGAGTGAAGTCAGTAAGCAGTAGAGCCAGGGGTGTTGAACTCATTTGTTATGAGGGCCGGATCTGACATAAATGAGACCTTGTTGGGCCAGGCCAGGTGTGTCATAAAATGTAATGCCAAGTAGCAGAGATATAAAGGACACAAACACAAAGGCTTTTTTACTTAAAATAAAACATGTTTTAAAGAGTAGCAATCCTGCAATATTTTGTTTATTTAACAGTGTCTCATAACTGACGTCTCTTGCTCTGAATTATTACATCAAAATGTCTGCGCTGTTGCAATCCTGAGTATGCTGTTCAGGTGTGTATCTGTAAGCTGCAAACCTACAATGACACAGCAGCAGCAGAACTGGAAGAAGCAGAAGACAGCCAGTTCCACTGTGGGCCTGATAGAAGCCCTTTGGGGCCCTGGTCCGGACCCCCGGGCCACATGTTTGACACCCCTTCAGTAGACACTCCATCACCCTGGGTCTTGACTTGTTTCTACTACTCTAGATCTCTTGGTGCTCAGCTTGTATTTTTTGCCCCAGCTCTCTCCTGGTGGTCTGCTGCCCATGGTCCTGGCCCCTTGACACAAATGGGGGAAACTCTGGTCCCTTTGCTTCCTGTCAGGTGATTTTTCTTCTTGTTACACAGCTCAGTGAGTCCCACACTGTGGGGTTAAAAATTTGTCCTGAACCTGGAAAGGCTGAAAGTGCTTTCCTATTGTGATGTGCCTCCTGTTCATTATCCTGGGTGAGAGTGAAATTTGATTGGTTGTAAGAACTCAAGCAGGGCATAAATGGGCAAAACTAAGAAGCTTTTCTTAGTCTCTTGCTTTTCTTACACATAGCCTGTTCTTCTCTTTCACAGTATCAAATGGGGCTTCACTTGCTCCCTAGCAAATCTTTAGCAGAACTAGCCTCAGTTGGCATTTTTTTCTTAATTTCAAGCGCAGACTGACTGAAAAAAGTACCTTAGTCATGTTGCAAACTTTTTCTTCACTAGTGAGCTACCATAGCTGAGCTGCTCACATCTGTAGGTAGTCATGGGAGCCTTTGCTAGAAAGATCCCAGCCCTGGCACCTTTTGGCTTTATAAATTAAGCACTTCCTGCAGAAACAGTTAGGTTGAGAGAAACAACAGCCCTGGAGAAGTAGGGGACTGGTGTCTGCTTGCAGATGGAGATTAAAATAAGAGCTGTCTAGCCAGCCTGTTTTACTGTCACTGGGGATGTTTTGTTTCTTAGAATATTCATAACTATGAAGGTTCCTTGTGTCTTACTTCCCAGCTCTGGAAAAGTGTAAGAAGTGTAGTTTTTCACTGAGTAAAAGCCTATGGAAGCATCAGGGTGCATTCCTTTTTAAGTACTCCATTTCCACATGTGATGGTATCTAATTGTTTCTTGAATGATCTTGATGTTTCTGCCTCACTTGGCTCACCTACCAGGCAGTTCCACATTTAGGACTCTCCATTCCTCAACTTAGGCAGTAAATGTGCTTCTCGCTTTTGTTTTTTATGCCCTTCCTGCTTGGGGGCCTGAGTATGGTGTTCTCCCTCCTTTCCCTCCCTCTGCCTTGAATGAAACCATTTGAAAAGTTTTCTGCACAGCCTGCTTTAATGTAATAGGGAGCCAGGATGAGGGGAAGGAGCCAGAGTTACTTAAATAGCATGCTGTTTCTTGCTGTAGAGGAAATTTCCCCCTGCAATCCTTAGTCATATCTGGAGTATTATCTCCATTGAAGAGGGAATATTAAGAGTTGCATATTTGGAAAGGATTTGAAATGTTGTCAAGAACTGGCTTAACTTGAATTCCTGTGCAATGCAAGCATCTGTTATGTAGTTGTGGAATAATGCTTATACACACTGGAAGTACAGTGTTCCCCAAGATCTTTTATAGATCTTCCAGCACTTTCAAAACTGAAGTGAGAGGGCAAAATGAACACATGAAACTGCCTTATACTGAATCAGACCATTGGTCCATGAAATGTAGTATTGTCTACTCAGAGTGGCAGCAGCTCTGCCAGGATCTTTTAACTGGCCATACCTTCTGCATGCCAAGCAGGTACTTTACCATTGAGCCATAGCCCTTGTGCCATATTCTGGAATGGGAGGTGGCGAGAGAGTGAGGAGAGTACATATTTTCTGAAATCTGCTGCCTTAAATGGACTGCTTCAGGCAGTCGGTCAAGTTTATGTTTTTTAAAAAATGGTCATTGCATATCGTGGTTATTCATGTGATCATGGAGTTACAGGATGTTACAAATCAAGGCAAATCATAACTGTGTTAAAATACAAAGAAATCTTCACCATAAAAAACAGTGGTAGCTCTGTGTACACTAAGTGATCAACATCACAAGGGACTGTCATTTATTTATTTATTGGATGTATACCCTGCCCTCCCCGCCAAAATAGGCTTAGGGTGGCTTACATAAAATTTTTAAAACAGTTTTAGAACAATTTAAAACCAATACAAAAGTGCTATACATTCCAGTTTTCCTATGCTGCGGCGAACATGTTCCAATATTGCCATATCTGATATTTTGTAACAGGAGTCAGTCAGTGCAACAATAACGATGGCAAAGTCCCAGGGAAGGCTCAGATGTTATAACCGGATACATCCGTTATACCATATGTATGAAAGGTTAGATGTGGTCAGTGTGGTCAAATGCCTGGTGGAAGATCTCTGTCTTGCAGGCCCTGTGGAACTGTAACAAGCTATGCAGGGCCCTGATGTCCTCCAGGAGCTCATTCCACCAGCATGACGCTGCCACAGAAAAGGCTCTAGCCCTAGTGATACCCAGTCTAGCCTCTTTAAGGCTAGGGAGAACCAGGAGGTTTTGTGACCCAGAATGCAGTGCTCTCTGGGCAACATGTAGGGAAAGGTGGTCCCTCAGGTATGCCGGTCTCTGACTATAAAGGGCTTTATAGGTGAGAACTAGCACCTTGAAACAAATTTGGTATGCTATGGGCAACCAGTGCAATGCTTTCAGCACAGGCTGGATGTGTTCTCTAGAGAGAGACCCAGCAACAGCCTGGCTGCCGTGTTTTGTACCAGCTGCAGCTTCCACATTTGTGACAAGGGCAGCCCCATGTAGAGAGCATTACAGTAGTCCAATCTCGAAGTGACCATGGATTACCGTAGCCAAGTCACCATGTTCGAGAAAGGGAACCAACTGCCTGATCAGCTGCAGATGGTAAAAGACTGACTGGAGTCTGACTGGCTGCCCAACAACAGATATAGCTGGGTGTCATCAGCATACTGGGGACAGCCCAGTCCATAGCTCTGAGCAATCTGGGCAAGGGGGCACATGTAGATGTTAAATAACATCGGGGATAGGACTGCCCCTTGAGGCACTCCTCAGGTTAGCGGATGCCTTTGGGACAATTCTTCCTCAAGTGTCACCCTTTGTCCCCGACCCTGGGGGAAGGAACCAAGCCCTTGGTAGTAAGGCAAGTCCTTGGATACCAGTGTCGGCGAGGCAATGGATCAGTAGCTGGTGGTCGACCATGTTGAATGCAGCCAACAGGTCTAACAACAACAGTACCGCCATCCCACCTCAATTGATGAACCTAGATCTGATTTTCAGTGTTGCAGGTGTTTCATGGTGAGGCTATTCCTCACTTTGTGCTTCCACGTGCGCCTGATGCCAGAAACTGGGCAACTGGGGGATCCCTACTACTAACTACAGTACCTGTTGAATGCATAGCTGCTACCATCACTGGCATGAAATAATTTCATAATGGAGAAATAAGTAACCCATACAGGTAGTTTCTGGGTAAGCCCTCCAGATTCTCCTTCTTTACTCATCTCAAGGTCAAACTACACATTATATGGTGTGTGTGTGTGTCTGTGACTGGATCTCCCAGGGTATTTCTCAGCCTTAAAAAGCAGATGAGTGTGGTGGAGGGAGAAGGGCTGGGAGGGGGAGTTGATCCCCTCCCTGTACCACTTATCCAATAGATGACCCTCAAATTCTACTGTCTTTGGCCATGGCAGGAGAAAACAGTACAGCCACAGTTCTGTTATGAAAATGGCACTGGAAGAAAGCATTGTCTTCCCTCCTGAATCTCTGTGGCCTAGATAAAAATTGGGCTTTCTCATAGTACTTTTTATGATTAAAGGCAATACACTGCAGGATTTGATCTCAGATCTCTGTGTAATATAAACTTTACCACTCATGCTGTTTACAGTCAAGTGGTAATGGGAGAAGCAGGGCTTTCTTTCCAGGGGAACGTGCCTGAATGGCGTTCCAGAACCTCTTCGACAAAATTCTTTTAAAAATGTTTAAAAGTTCATGAGTTTTCCGTATACAGATTGAAAATTTCATTTCTGTCTTTGAGAGTTGCGGCACCTCTTTTTCACCTGGGGAGAAGCAATATTGCAATTAAAGTGCTAGGGCCCCCTCCCCCCATCTTGGGGAAGGGGTGTCATTGTACATGCATCTTGGAGCCAGCTTTGTGCTGTAGAAAGGTATATTGAACCCAGAATTGGAATGTGTGTTCTTCTGCCTAGGATCTCTGGGATTTAGAATGGGAGCCCTGAGTTCAACAGGTACTACTATGTTAATCAGGTAACAGGCTTGTTATTATATCAGTCCTGTCAGTGCAGAGGCTTTATACTGTCTACCAGTTATGTTGCACATACCTGCTACTTCTCCTGTTTGAAGAGGGTTCTGAGCATCACTGGTAGCTTCTAAGTTCATCACCTGAGCCATGACATTTCTACTTCAAAGCTCCTGGTAGTGAGAAAAGTCCCTCACCTAGGCTACTTCCAAGCACGCAAAACAGCAGGCTCTATCCCTCCACATGCTGTCTTGCCAAGATGGTTTATGAGTGCTAGGTGGAAGCTCATGTCACACACAGCCAATAAAGATAGCTAAACCTTTGGTAGATTATCACTCATGTACTATCTGGTACATTCATTAGAGAGTTCTCTGTTAGTAATAAAACTTTTAGAGGCAGATAATTTTAAATAAAAATTTCGAAATAAATTTGACAGCCTTGTTGGGGAGGTGGTATATATGAAACAGCCAATTGTGTCTTTATACCTGTGTTCACGCCTTCAAAACTGGTAGTGTTACATGGTCATGATTTGGTTAAACAGTTCACCTATAATACTGGAACTTCCTCACCCTGGAACTTCCTCACAGATCATCTATGTGGTGCCCTTTCTCTCTGATGTCCTATTCAGCCCCTTTTCTGCCTTTGGTGTGCATATGCAAAGTAATAATAGGAAGATTGTTTTAAATGTCCTTGCATCAGGCTTCTGAATTGATTAACTGTTGAGGAAGGTTGATTGACAATGGCATTCAGACCTTCCTGCTCTTTACAAAGCATGTGATTTGTGTCTCAGTCCTATCCCCATTTGAATCAACACCTAAGAAAGTGTGTTTAGATTTGCTCCCATCTCTCCCTTTCCCCCACTTGCCTCTCCCTCTCATCCCTTCCCTTTTTCCCCTTTCATCTTGCAACGATTGAAATTTCCTTTGTAAGCTCTTTGGGGATAGTGTCCTGTCTCTTGTATGGTTTAGGTCATTTGCACAAGGGCAGTATGTCTTAAAAAGAGTTATGTATTTACTAGGGCTTTGAACACAGTACTAGAGGTAAAGGAGCTGGATAGGCAGTGGAGAACAGTTTCATGTTTCTGAGTCACAGCCTTCATCCCTCTTTGCTTTTCAGCAAAAAGTCTCTGAGCCCCTTTTGATGAGAAAGAGGAAGCCCATCAGCGACATAGGTCTCCCTCTTTGTTCTAGGCTAAGCATTGGCCATGCTTTCTGCGGCTATCTTGATCAATGAAATAGCGCCTGATATCAAAACCACATAGAGTCGCGACTGCATCGCTGCAGGGTGATCCCTGGAGAGGTGCTTTGATTGGAGCCGAGAGTTTTGTATCGGAGGGAGACAGACAAGTTGTTTGAGGGGAAGAAATCCCTTTGGACCAAAGGCTGATGTTGGAGCTGAGCTGCAGACACTCCCTGTATAAGAGGTGTAACTTTAGTAGGTTTCTAGGTTAAATGCTGTCTTTTCTGTGCAGGCCTTCCTTTTGGCCCTGTCTTCCCCGCAGCTCATTAGCATTAATGGTGCTGTGAGTATGACTGCTATCAAGCTAATTAGGCTCTTATTGCTTTAATACTGGGTTTTGGTTTTTTTCCATGTAACGCTGTTCTTTGAATGGGAAGTGTGGCTCAGGAGCTGAGTCCCCAGCCGTGTGAGAACAACTGAGCACATTGAAAGATAGGTGCTTGTGGATATGTGGCTTTTGCACTGAACCAGGTTAGAGAGAGAGTGGGTTCCTTCATCATTCTTGTGACGCAAAGTACCCTGAGCAAATGCATGATTGCAAGAAGAGGTTTTTTCTTGTACATCCTAGCATTTATTTTAAACCACTACTACTATTTTATAGTATTTTTCGTTTCCTTTACTATTGTCTGTTTTTTACTCCCTTCTCACCTCTGTAAGGTATGACTCTTGGTCTGATTTTATACCTGGGGGAAACTTCATTATGAGACTGTGGTACAGGTTCCTTATTTTATTTGAGATCTTTGCTACTTTGCTGCTAAGAAGACTGCAAGCCAACTAACAAAAACATAAGCAACAGCTTAAAATAGTATAAAAAAATTAAAATTTCTTTTAACACATGCCGGAATAGTAAAGCAGGTAAAACTCAGCAAGCTGTTGAGGAGGGGAGAATGTTGCAAGCTGTATTGAAACCATTCAGTTAAATGTCTATAAGGATTATAATGTTTTAACGTCACCTAAAGCTAATAAAATAGGTGCCATTTGGAGGCTTCTGGGCAAGAATTCCAGAACCAGGGTGCCACCACTGAAAATATCTTGTAGCTAGTAGATACTCTTCTGGAGTCCTGTCCTTTCGATACAGGGATTGCCTGAACGAGAATCTGTGAAGATCATCTCAAGTGACAGACAGGTTGATATTTAAGTATGCAGTTTAAGTACCTCATTCCCAAGGCAATTAGAGCTTTATAGGTTAAATTGTACCCAGACACAGATCCTTACAGCCTCAGATGCATCTGATTGTTTTTCCCACAGCAATGTTCCCTCTTTGTTGCTTCAAGTTCAAACCTGCATTATCACTTAGAGGTTTTATTATTATCCCCCCCCCTTTTATTTGTTCTTCTTTCATAAGATACTTGCATAATTATCTGGCTATGTTGTGTGCAGATTCCTTCATTGTGAATGGATTAATGGAATTCATTTACCAAAAAATTGGTGCATTCAGATACAATAAGTAAAACTTTTAATGTAGGGTACTTTTGACCAGAGAATGTAATCTTTCAGTGCAGTCTGGCATGCATTTGTATTTATCAGCAAGGATGGGCTGAATTGAGTTTTGTGTTATCTTTCTATGCTCCCTGCCAGCTGGTAAACTTTAAAAACCAAGAGTGAATACTAAGGTTTTTAGTAGTTTGAGAAGTAGTAAAAATTGTTGTCAGGCCTGCATACAAAAAAGTGCCTTGCTGTGTCAGACAAAGATTTGCACAGTCCAGCAAAAGTTTCAGCAATCCAAAGAAACTCAGTGGTCCATCAGTCTACCAAGGGACAGCTGGGCATCTGCTATCTGCCAGTGTAGTATAGCCTTGGGTGGAAGTTTCTGAGGTCTCTTCATTTATTTAAAAGTGAATAACTAGTTTCTAGCCCTTCTAGTTATGGGCAAGGCGTGTGGTATGTTGCTCAATAGTTCAGGAACTGGGGTAGAGATCTCAGTGGGATGTTTAATGGTCAAGAAGGAAGGCTATGCTCAGAGCATCTTCCTTGTGAAGTGTGATTCCAAGAGTCTGTATTAAATTCTGTGAAGAACTTTTATGAATTGAAATTGAAATACAGTATACTTTATAAATAATGAGCGACCATCAAACAAACCAATTATAAAAAGAAACCATTTGGCAAAATAGCATTTACTGTGTGACCCTGTTCATAGCATTTAGACTCTATCCACAACATGCGGTGTTCTTCTTTTGGGAGTCCAGAGGGGGCTCCTCAGATTCAATCCGAGAGCCCTTGATCTTTTTTTCTAACTGTCAGCTGTGAGAAGGCACATTTCTTTTTCATTGTTGTTGCAGCTCCCAGTCAGTCTGAAACTTCTTCCTCCTCTTTATTATACAATTTCAACCAAGAGGCTCAGCAGCAGAAATGTATCTCGCAGTTGTCCTGGCAGAGGGGTGAGCAGAAGCTGGAGCAGTGGTTTGTTGTTAATAAGATTATAATTGGGGAGTTAAAACCTTGTGATTGAGTTGAAGACTGCTTTGGTGCTGGTGCGGCGCCTCGGCAGCCAGGCCCCAGGTGCCTGGCCGAGTATCCCTTGCCGACATCTGGAACCAGTTGCAATACATCACTGTCAAAACTGCTTTCTATACGTATCTGCATTTACACATTAGTTACCCACGCAGCACTCATCAAAAAAGCTGAACAATCTTGACACGGCGTCCCTTGTGGAACTGCAAAGGTGAACCGAAGTTGGGAGGCAGCGTCTCGCGTCACTGTCTGCTGCGCTTGTACAACAGGAAGCCTGATTAAAACTGAAAGGAAAAATTTATCGTCAGCTTCTGCTTTGTATCATTTTACCTGGGGGGGAACAATATTCCATCCAGCTGCACCTCTTTCTCTTTTTAAAAATAGTCACAGTGCATGCTTTTTGTGCTAAGTCTATCCATCTTTGTTCTGCTACCACCTCTGTTTTAAATATTCAGTTTTGGTTTTGGTGCTTCATCTAGTAATCTCTGCTCTGAGACCTAGGGTTGTGAATTTTGTTAGTTTATTTTTATTTCCTGCTATTCCATCATAAATCCTCAAGGTAGTTCACAAAATATATTTTAAATGCAGGTGTAACTTCTTTAAACATAAACCAGTGAAATCATTTGTCCATCGAGTTCAGTAGTACATAGTCTGACTGGCAGCAGGATCATAGGCAGAGAAGCATATTTCCCAAAACCTGATACCTGATACCTTCTGGGACTTTTTGCACTTGGGACTTTCTGCGGCAAAGCCAATGCTCTGCCAACAAGCCAGAGTCCTTCCCTGGTTGTTGTAGTGGTTAAGAGTGGTGGACTGTAATCTGCAGAACCGGGTTAGATTCCCTGCTCCTCCACATGAAGCTAGCTGAGGGACCTTGGGCCAGTCACAGCTCTTTCAGAGCTCTCTCAGCCCCTAAAATCAAGCCTATATCACTACTTGCATAACACTAAGAGCTAGAACTTGTGGCTGCCAGATGATTTTTGGATCTCCTAGCTATTCTGCACACACATACAGTGCCATACGATAACTGATTTTCCCCTCCACCCACATTCCCAATATCTGAACCCATCTCATGGGACATAGTGTTTCTGTAGCTCATCCATCCCTAGCATTGTACAATCTATTCCTTGTCGTACTATTTTATGACCGATGAAAAAAACCTCACACGGTGATTCTCTTAGCTTCAAAGCATTATTCCCAAATGCATCTTCTCAAAGAGGCATGCCAGATGCACAGAGGAATTGGGTACTACTGGGCCTTAGTTATACCTCCACAGTTGGGTTTGGAATGCTGTTTCAGATGGTGTGCTCTTGAGTGTCTTCCTCCCAGGGATTAGAGCACTTTCAGTGTTGCAGGAACTTGAAGGGTCATTCCACATTTGAGAGAGTCTGAGAGGTTTGCATGCAGGGTAGATTTGATTTAAATCATGATTTAAGTAACTAGTCAGTAAGATTTGATTTAAATCATGGTTTTATACATAAATGCTCATTCTTGCGGGTCTTAATATTTACAACCCAAATGAAGGTTTCATTTTAGTATAATAACCTTTCAGGTTAGTTTTAGTTATATCAGAAAATTAATGATTGGTTATTTAGTACTTGAAATAATTATGAAATCATTGCAAGGTGAACTGTCTCCGGTTTAATAGGTAAATCATTCATATTTGGACAACTTTTCTGCTGTACTTTATTGGAAGCAGAAAAATAATCATTAACAGTAACCATTTAAATTGTTTTATTTAACTAAAACAATAACATTACATAGCATATGTATTCTTGTATTTGCTTAAATGTTCATGAAGATACACTCACAACAATCTCAAGACTTCAGGAGTATTCTGCTCAAAAATTTCATTTGTAGTGTTTGAACCTCCCCCTTCACACTTAGCTCTTAACATCTCCTTATCCAGACCTATTCTGCCCCTAACAATCTTATATTCATTGAACTTGATTCTGTGTGCATTGATTCTGTGTGCATAGATTTGCAGAGGACTAATAGGACTGGGGTCTGTTAACTCTGTATGTTTATTTTGTAACATTTTTGCTGTGAAGAAGAGGCATGCTCTCTTTGCAGACACAAATTCACAATTTTGAGAACAGCACAATCAAGCATCTGTGATAATATCTTCTAGATAGAAAACCTTCCCAAAATAATCTTACAGAAACCTCTTGGAGAGCATGACATTGTGAATGGATTAATGGAATTCATTTACCAAAAAATTTAAACTTTTGCATGAATATACAGCCTCATGCTACATAATTAAAAACTAATCCATATTTCATGAAGAATAACCTTTGGGCTAAAATGTATCTTAAACAGAAAACTATCTTTAGATAGAATTTTCTTCAAAAAGCATTCCATAAAATAAATCCGATTTAAATTTTTAAAAAGATTTAAAGATCTGGGTTTTTTTACATCATTGTTTTTTATCTACCTTGTTTGGATGGGGGGTGGAATCATCTGTAGCATCAAAATTGTCTTTTTAGCAATTTGTGGATGAGTAAATGCACACATCTGACACTAAGGATTCTAATTTTTGGTGCTCTTATTGCACTGCAGCATGAGTTCTCAGAATGTATTATTGGGAGGTAGACTCATTCAAGAAAAATGTGACTCCCTCAAAGGTAGCTATGACAGACCAGAATGAAAGCTCAGCTGGCTGTGATCCATCTGTGCCTGGGACAAATAGATAAGACCGGTTAATTGTGGTATATTAGTTGTGGTATATTGGGTTTCCCCTTTTGAAATTTAGATTATAAACTTCTCAGGACACAGAACTGTATTTTGTATAGCATGGCTAAAGAGTTTTTATTCACCCCACATTGGATTTCAGCATTATGGAGTAGTTGATATTCTGATTCTGAATCTGATTAAGGCATGATTATTCTTGTTGGGTATATAGATGCAAAACTGTTTGGATTGCTGGTATGTGACCCTTTATAATGTCTTTTCTGAAGAATTTGTGGGGTTTTGTTTATTTTGGAGCATGATAGTATGTACAGGATGAAGAAATCGGACAGGAAGAACTTTGTTTCTTTTCCCATAATATTAGAAATCTAGGCTACCCAGTGAAACTAATAAGCAATAGATCATGGCAGACAAGAGAATACCTCTCACAATGTATAATTAACTTGTGAACCCCAATACCACAAGATATAATGATGGCCTTCAACTCAGATGGCTTTAATAGAAGATTAGACAAATTGATGAAGGATAGTTACTATTAGTCATGATGACTAGATGGAACCTGCATGTTCAGAGGCAGTGTGCATGTGGGTACTAATTGCTGGGAGAAAATGCTAGATGACTTCATCTCCCATGCCTTTACATTTAGGCTGGTGATTGTGGGGAATTGATGATAGTATCAAATGGCTTGTGATTGTGGGAAAATAGAGAATTGGTCTAGATGGACACTTGACCTAGATGCACATTGGAGCCAAAAATACACGTTGATGAGGTCTGAACTGGCAGAGACTGACAGAGACTGACCGAGACTGACCAAGAGAGAGATCTTGGAGTCGTAGTAGGTAACTCACTGAAAATGTCGAAACAGTGTGCGACTGCAGTAAAAAAGGCCAATGCAATGCTGGGGATGATTAGGAAGGAAATTGAAATCAAATCATCTAGTATCATCATGCCTCTGTACAAATCGATGGTGCAACCTCATTTGGAATACTGTGTACAGTTCTGGTCACCACAGCTCAAAAAGGATATTATAGCATTGGAAAAAGTGCAGAAAAGGGCAACTAGAATGATAAAAGGGTTGGAACACTTTCCGTATGAAGAAAGGTTAAAGCGCTTGGGGCTCTTTAGCTTGGAGAAATGACGACTGAGGGGTAACATGATCGAGGTTTATAAGATTATGCATGGGATAGAGCAGGTCTAAAAAGAAATAGTTTTCTCCCTTTGTCACAATACAAGAACTCATGGACACTCCATGAAATTGCAGAGCAGTCAGGTTAGAACAGATAAAAAGAAGTGCTTCTTCACCCAAAGAGTGATTAACACATGGAATTCACTACAACAGGAGGTGGTGGCGGCTACAAGCATGGACAGCTTCAAGAAGGAATTGGATAAACATCTGGAGCAGAGGTCCATCAGTGGCTATGAGCCACAAGGTATAGATAGGAATGCTGGGGCAAGTGATGCTCTGTATTCTTGGTGCTGGGGGGGAGGGCAACAGTGGGAGAGCTTCTAGTGTCCTGGCCCCACTGATGGACCTCCTGATGGCACCTGGTATTTTTGGCCACTGTGTGACAGAATGTTGGACTGGATGGGCCATTGGCCTAATCCAGCATTGGCTTCTCTTATGTTCTTATGACCTGATCCAGCAGGCTGCTGTTATGTTTGTTTATGAGAAAACAGAAATAATTTAAATAAAAACATTAAATCAGTGTGACCTGGATAGCCCAGGCAAGCCTGATCTCATCAGGTTCCATAAGCTAAGAACCATAAGATACCTATAAGATAAGAACCATAGATACTTTATTTTGCATGCTATAACAGCAGCCAGAATCTTATTCACAATGACATGGAGGACATTGAAAATCCCAACGCTTAATGAGTTGATAATGGAGATTATGGAATGTGCTGAAATGGATAGATTGACAAATATACTAAAAGGAAAAATGGAAGAAGAGTTTATGGGACCTTAGAGGGCAGAAACTAAGACTAAATGAAGAATAATAAGAAAGATGGTTATAATAGTTATAAAACTTTCAGGAGAAGATTTGCATGCAGAATGTTAAAATGGCTTTTTTAATATTTAACTTTTTACTCTTTTCCCCTTTCTTTTTCCTTTCCCTCTTTCTATATATAAACTAATAAAATTCTTTTTTAAAAAAGAAGCAGCAGCTAAGCAGGGTCAACTCTGGCAAGTACTTGAATGGGAGACTTCCTTGAAATACTGGAGGCGGGGGCAGCCTTTATTCAGCCACGTCACTGAATATCCTCCAGGCCCCCAGTAGGGGTCCACCACCAGAGGCCGCCATGACTTCCAGGTGCATACACATGCATATATAAAACCCCCACAAAAATACCAAAAAATACTGGCTAAGAGAGCCCTTGGTTGCAAGTGTTTCATTTACATGGGTCAGCCCTTGAAGGAAGTGGAGTACATTAACCTACTGTAGAGGCTCTGTGACATATCTGTGTATATTGCTTTAATGCAAGTGTCTTGTAAAGAGTGAGACTTAACTGGGAGATTCCGGAGTGTGCATTGGCAGAAGCAAGTGGTCAACTGAATCAGAAGCTTTGTAATTACTGTTTCTTTAAAAAAAATTAGCTTTGAAGACCCACTTTAAAATTAACAGCCAGGCTGTAACATCTGCAAATTTGCAGTTGAGGTCTGATGCCGCTTGAATCATGGGAATTGGTCTAATTGGGTAATATTACAAACCATGCAGTAAAAGAAAATCATGAGTTTGTCAGCATGTTCCAATTAGTATTGCTTACACCTATTAATAATAAGCAATGTCAAATTGTGTGTGTGTGCATGGAAGGGGAGTGCTTACACAGGTGAGTAAGAAGCTTGTCACCCTGGAATGAAGTAAACCTCAACCAAGCAAACATGAAGTAGATTTCTTCGATACTATCAGTGAAAGGGTATTCCTTTGGAGGGAATTCTCTTTTGAGGACTTCAGCAAGGAGTACTTCAGCAAGGAATACTGTGGCTTTAATTTCCTCCTTTTAACCCCCACTACTGATGTATTTGCAGTATGACGCTTGCTGCCATCATCTTAGAGCTGCCATTCCATTCATAGCAGGGCTGTACTAGGCTGTTTCACTTAGCAGGCTCTTAAGTGGGTAGCACTCATTAGAGGTATGTTAGTTCTGCAGTTACAAACCTAGAAGTTTATTTCTTCCTGTCTTGGCAAGATGCACCTGGAAAGGGAAGGTGTAATGATTTCAAGTTATATGTGTGTGTTTCTTTAAATGGTGTCAGAAGAACAAGGGGGGTGAAAGAGGGAAGAGTGAGTAAGGTGATTGGCTGGTGACTGAGAGTGTGTGTGTGGAGCAAGAAAGCAGTGTTCAGTCTGAAGTCTGGAGTTTGAAGTCAGAAGTCAGTAGCTGTCAGTTGTGGTCAATCTACACAGAGTCTGAGAAGCAGTCTTCTAACTAGAATCATATGGAAGTGCTGTGAAAGGCATTAAGATTCTAAAGGAGGAATAAAATATATTTAAGGGGGCATATTAGGAAAAATCTAATATAGTCAGAGTATTTTAAGAGTGTGAGGGGAAAAGCTGACAGAGACCTGAGTAAAAGGGAAAGATTCTACTAAGCAACTTTGCAAAGCATCTTGTAACCAATATGCTTCTTTTACCAATAAAGTTTTATCTTGTTTATTGTTAACCCAGAGTCTTCTCCTCAGAACCACATAGTCCAACGAAGGAGTCTTAGAACTTGGGCACAATGATGTGGGAAAGGTTAAAGACTGGAATTAAATTCCTAGTGGCAGAGATAGATACTTTGAGTGAGAGAAAGAAACAGCAAGAAATTTAAAACTACATCACACCTAACCACACAAAATAAGAGAGTGGTGCCGTCACAGAAGGTACTGACAGGATTCCCTTTCTTAAGGAAGCTGTATTTTGGGTATTTTCCTGATTCATCCAGGTTCAGTTGTCTAAATTTTTTACTGTAGCCCAGTTTCATGTGAACAGTTCTGCACCATGGTTGTGGTTTCCAAGGAGGTAAATCTGCATTGACTAGGATATCTGTGGCACTCTGAACACAGTCTTCTCCAAAATAACCCCGGGCAGTGATTAGTAAGCAAAGACACAGCTTTCAGCTGAAGAAAACATCTAGGGCAAGTAATCAGTGACCGGCACTGTATGGGTGAGACACTGAGATAACTGGTTTAACAAATATCAGAAAGTGGCAAGCTTGAGGATTGGGCTGGAGGTCCTTGGATGTTTTTCCCTAAACACTGTTTTATGTGAGGTTTCTTCCTTTAAAGTGACAATGCTTGGTAACAATACAGTTTGGAAGGCTCTGCAAATGATTAAATGCATGTGGAGATGATCATTGGCTGCTGGTTCCTGTTTTGCTGTGAAGTTGATGTTCTCCTTACAATGTAAGTTGAGCAGTGCAACTAAAACACCACCCACAACTGATTGCTATTATTGCTAATCCAAACACCAAGATGCGCCATGGCAGGTTTTCTCAATTGAGTCTCTATCTTACAGTGTCTACGTATGTTTCAGTAAACGTTAGAGATAAATCTGAATTACTGCTTATTTGGGTATTTTTCCCCCAGAGGGAGAGCCTCCATTGTGTCTCTCTTCTAGCAGCCATGGGTGCAGCCTGACTTTACACCAGCACAGTCTGAATGGAATTACGCCTGCATTGCGCCTCTGCCTTAGTGTAAAACTGTTAGAATATATGGATATGAACTTTCCATCATAACAGGCAACAGTTTTTTTCTCTTCTCCTCCTCCTCCACCTTTAAAGAATTTGCTCAATATCACATGTAAAGGAGAGTTCCAGTGAACTCAAATGCTTGCTAATTACTTTACAATGTTTTAGTTATTCCTCGTAAATGTCTTATCCTAATTGTTCAGTTCTTCCTAGAGTTCAATTCAGGCACAGAAGAAAGTGCAGGATCCATCAACCTGATGCTAGATAGGCAGCAGTCATGAATAGGGCTGGCCAATCCTCAAGTAAGCCTCAGAGTCCACTTCTGGTAGGAGGCCAATGTCCAGTGTTCCCTCTAAGCTGAGTTAGTGTGAGCTAGCTCACAGTTTTTTAGCCTCTGGCTCACACATTTTTGTTTTAGCTCAGGAAGGATGGCTTCAGAGCAAACTAATTTATGCAGTAGCCAAATCGCTTGCTCACAACTTTCGTGCCAGTAACCCACAAAGTTGAATTTTTGCTCATAAGACTCCACAGTTTAGAGGGAGCATTGCCAAGGTCCTTTTGGCCTGCCAAGCTGTCATTTTCTAACATCTCCCCTTGAACATGAAGAGCAGCTGTGGGGCTGTTCTGCAATTCCCAGGGCCTGCGCTGGAACTGTCCTGTGGCTGTCCTAGTTAAATGGGAAAGTCACAGAACAGTGGAGATGTGTGATGCGTGAACGCAACCCATCCCCGCAGCTGGCGCTTCAAGTGTCCCACAGAAATGTTTTCACAGATGGGGAAGTTTCTGAAATAAACAGATAATTCTCCCAAGTTGAAGATTTCCTTTGACTCTCTTTCCACTTATTCATTCAAGGGTCTGCTTAACTGGCAGCATCCTGGCACACGTCAGCTCAGCAGCCTACTTCCAGGGTGCTATGGAATTGTTGGTTGTATTAAATCTAGTTTTTATGCCTTCACCTACCACTGTTTGTAAATGTCTGTAATTCTCTAAAGGAAATCAAATGCAAGGTGATACAGATTTGGACGGGGGGGTGTTCCTAAAAAGGATGGTTTCCTTTAGAACAACCAGGCCAAATAAAGAGATACTTGGAATTGCATTTAGTCTGTGGTTTCCTTGCTTGTACACATTCAGTGGCTGAATTTCCTAGGATTATGTAGGAGGAGAGAGGGGAAGGAGGTTCATCAGGAAGGTATGAGTTCAGTTTTCTTGGCATTGTTTGACAAGTCTTGCATTTTTAGATGAGAGTAGGGGCATTAGGGAGACCTTTGTATCCAGATAGGCCTTTTAATAGAACCTTTCATTTTAACCAGTAGCACATGCCCATGGAGATGGACATTTGGAAGTATGCCAGTCATATTTTGTAATCAACAGTGTGTGACTTGGTTGTGAGAATCCATACTGAACTGACATCTAGGAAAATTATGTTTTCTGAAAGTATTGTCCCAGCAGCGCTTGAGCAGTATTTCTTTAGTTTTTAATTCAATTGAACAGAAAATACTCTCTGGATGAAGAGAACACAAACATCTCTCTCTCTCATTATCTGTGTTTATTTATTTATTTTATTTATATTTACTTTTATATCCTGCACCTCCCCGCCATAGCGGGCTCAGGGCAGCTAACAAAATGTTTATAAATACAACATCTTTATAAATCCGAGATGCATGCTCTGGGAACATGTCTGCAGGGCTGCCTGTGCTCCTGCTTCAGAGCTCTTTGTGTGCAGAGGTGATGTTGTGAGTTCAGCACTGGACAGCTTCTGAAGGCCCTGAAGGGTCCACTGCTGACCTCTGACCTGCTACCACACTGCATTCTTCTGTGCGAGTAGTGGCTGTACTGGACCATCCTGCTTTCCTTGGTACATTGCACTCACCTGCAGTAGCAATGACTTCTGGCTTCACTTTCTAATCCCTTCTATTGTACTGCCTCTGCTTCCTGGAACCACTTATGGCACTTCCCTGAGATGACAATGGATTTGGCACCCAGTGATTCAAAGCCATACGTCTGTCCATGTGCAAACTAGTTTTGGTACTGGAGTCTTATGTGCATCCCAGAGGAGAGTGCCAGTACTTGGGCTTAGAAAGCAGAAGCAACAAATGGCTAAGATAACACCATCATGCCCTGTTGCTTGTTGTTGGCATTATCCATCTTGCTGAAGATGAAGAAGAATGACTTAAAAGCCTTCTTCAAGGCAGCTTACCTATAGCCATTAAAATCACAGGAGGAGGTCAATATTATAAATCATAAAATCAAAGAGGAATATGCAGTCAGGCAAATTCCACAAGGAACCAAATCTGTAGCAAAATTAAGAAATATCAGCAGCCTGATAGAATATAGAAGTCTTTACTTGGCACATAAGGATAAATTCCATGTTAGCCTGTTGAGGCCATGACAGCACAAAAATCTAGAGGCAACTTAAAAATGAACACGTCTAATGTGGCTGAAGCTTTTGTAATTTAGAGCCCTCACAGTCGGATCCAGACAATCTATTGCATGTTTATCCTACCTTTCATCCTAGAACGTCAGGGTATCTTACATGGTTTTCCACACTCTGGAGAGGGATTGTGGCTCAGTGGTAGAGCATTCACTTAGTGAAAAGGATTATGTGGTAGAAGATGCAAAAGACCTCTGGCTGGCACACTGGAGAGCTGTTTCCAGAGATCTTTGATAGACTAGTGGTCTGGTTCAGTAGGAGACAGCTTCATTTTACCCTCACAATAACCCCGTGATGTAAGTTAGACTGTATTATGTTAATGGGCCAAGATCAGTCATTGAACTTTGTGGTGGTGGGAATTTAAACCCTGGTCTCCTCAGTCCTTTTTTTAACACACTGACCTCTACAGCAGAGATGTGCCAGACACGTCCTGTCCCCCCCTTCCAAAGGTTGAGCCAACACCTCCTAACCTCTGAAAGTTGGAATACACAGGGTAGGGTGACATGGGCAAATGGGCAGACTTCTGTGAGAGAAGGCAGTCTTTCACCTGACCTGTTTTTAAGTGTTTAGACATGGTAGCTGTTGAGCCTTCGCAGAGGTACTTCTCCCAGGCTACATCTCCAGTGCTGGGGCTGTCTTATTGAAGCCAAACATCAGTGTGTTTGACAACTTCACTCAATTCTAGCCTACTGCAGCTGCACTAGCCTGCAGAGAAACATTGAATCCACTTTGGCTATGACACTCAATTTTACTGTAAAACACATTCACGTTGACACGGCATCAGTTTTCAGAAGCATTACATGCATAAAAGAATTCCTCTCAACAGTCAGCCTCTTCTTTCTCTCTCTCTCTCCCTCGCTCCCTCCTTGCTTACATACAAGGTCTAGCTCATATGTGGAAATCCTTCAGCTTTGTGCCTGTATCCTGTAAATGCTCCTTTCCGCACATACTGTTGATTTCAACACTCCCTTAGCTTACTGCATGGAAACTTGTGGATCATTGCTATGCTGGGAAGGGATTCCAACATCTTAATTCACCATGAGTATATATTCTGGAACTGACAGTTTCCTTTCTGTGAACTTGAATGAAACAATTCCCACTCCCCCGAGAAATGTTGGTGTGAATACTCATAATTTTAAAGCCATAGTTCTCTCTTTTGTGGTGTAGCAGGTAGAGTAAAGAAGACGCCAGATACCTGCTCAGCCTTAAAATTTGTTGGGTAGATTTCGGCAAGTTTCTATCCATCTTCATCTAACCCGCCAAGGTAACCATGTATCTCTCCAGTGTCATTCTGAGATACGGAAAGCCATTTTACCCAGGGAGTAGTTCTGATCTCTGCCCTGACCTAGAGACCCCAGGCTAACCTTTTCTCACCAGATCTCCAAAACTAAGCAGGGTCAGCCCTGGCTAGTATTTGGATGGAAGACCTCCAAGGAATACCAGGGTAGTGATGCAGAGGTAGGCAACACAAACCACCTCTGAACATCTTTTGCCTTGAAAACCGTCTGGAGTCACCATAAGTCAGCTATGACTTGATCACAACAACAAAGATAAGAACATAAGAGAAGCCAGTGTTGGATCAGGCCAATGGCCCATCCAGTCCAACACTCTGTCACACAGTGACCAAAAATACCAGGTGCCATCAGGAGGTCCAGCAGTGGGCCAGGACACTAGAAGCCCTCCCACTGTTGCCCCCCCCCCCAGCACCAAGAATACAGCGAATCCCTTGCCCCAGCCTGAGAGTTCCTATCTATACCTTGTGGCCAATAGCCACTGATGGACCTCAACTCCAGATGTTTATCCAATTCCCTCTTGAAGCCGTCCATGCTTGTAGCTGCCACCACCTCCTGTGGCAGTGAATTCCATGTGTTAATCATTCTTTGAGTGAAGAAGTACTTCTTTTGGTCTGTTCTAACCCAGCTGCTCAGCAATTTCATGGAGTGCACATGGAGAAAGGGAGAAAAGTACTTCTTTCTCTCCATGCTCTATCCCATGCATAATCTTGTAAACCTCGATCATGTCACCCCTCAGTCATTGTTTCTCCAAGCTAAAGAGCCCCAAGCTTTTTAACCTTTCTTCATAGGGAAAATGTTCCAACCCTTTTAACATTCTAGTTGCCCTTTTCTGCACTTTTTCCAATGCTATAATATCCTTTTTGAGGTGCGGTGACCAGAACTGTACACAGTACTCCAAATGTGGTTGCACCATTGATTTATACAGGGGCATGATGATACTGGCTGATTTGTTTTCCATTCCCTTCCTAGTCATCTCCAGCATAGCATTGGCCTTTTTTATTGCAGTCACACGGTGTCTCGACATTTTCAGTGAGTTATCTGAGCCAGTTTGATGTAGTGATTAAGTGTGTGGACTCTGATCTGGGAGAACTGGGTTTGATTCCCCATTCCTCCATTTGTACCAGTTGGATGACCTTGGGCAAGCCATAGTTCCGACAAGAGATGTCCTTGAAAGGGCAGTTCTTGAAAGAGCTCTCTTAGCCCCACCTACCTCACAGGGTATCTGTCATGGGGAGGGGAAGGGAGAGGAGTTTGCAAGCCACTCTGAGACTCCGGGTGAAGGGTGGGGTATAAATCCAATCTCTCCCCCCCCACCACCACCACAATCTCTCTCTTGGTCAGTCTCTGCCAGTTCGGACCCCATCAATGTGTATTTATAGTTAAGATTTTTGGCTCCAATGTGCATCACTTTGCACTTGGCCATAGTGAAGCCCATCTGCCACATTGATGCCCACTTGCCCATCTTCGACAGGTCCCTTTGGAGTGCCTCACAATCCTCCCTGGTTCGCACCACCCTGAACAACTTTGTGTCATCTGCAAATTTAGCCACTTCACTGCTTATTCCTAACTCCAAATTATTAATAAAGAAGTTAAAAAGCATCAGACTGGGTACTGATTCCTGTGGTACCCCACTGCTTACTACCCTCCACTGAGAAAATTGCCCATTTATACTCACTCTCTGTTTCCTATTAATTAGCCAGTTTTTGATCCACAAGAGGACTTGTCCTTTTATTCCGTGACTATTGAGCTTATTTTGGAGCCTTTGATGAGGAACTTTATCAAAAGCTTTCTGGAAGTCAAGATAAACAACATCTATTGGGTCCCCCTTGTCCACATGTTTGTTCACTCCCTCAAAGAACAATAATAGGTTAGTGAGACAATATCTTCCCTTACAGAACCCATGCCGAGTCTTCCTCAATAGTTTTTGTTCATCAATGTGCCTACTCATTTTTTCCTTAATAACAGTTTCCACCAACTTACCTGGTATCGAAGTCAGACTGACTGGCCTATAATTTCCTGGATCTCCTCTGGAAACCTTTTTAAAGATGGGAGTGACATTAGCTACCTTTCAGTCCTCAGGAATGGAGGCAGATTTTAATGCAAGATTACATATTTTTGTCAGGAGATCCACAAGTTCACATTTGAATTCTTTCAGAACTCTTGGATGTATGTCATCCAGGCCTGGTGATGTATTAGTTTTTAAGTTGTCTATCAGTCGTAGGACTTCCCTTCTCGTCACTTCAATCTGACTCAGGTCTTTCAACACCCCTCCCGGAAACAGCAGTTCTGGAGTGGGCAAGCATTTCTCATCTTCCACAGTGAAGACAGAAGCAAAAAATGCATTCAGCTTCTCAGCCATTTCTCTATCATCCTTCAGTACTCCTTTTACCCCTTCGTCATCCAGAGGCCCCACTGCCTTCCTGGCTGGTTTCCTACTTCTAATGTATTTGAAGAATGTTTTATTGTTGGTCTTTATGATTTTTGCTATATGCTCATATTCCCTTTTTGCCTGCCTGATCACAGACTTGCATTTTATTTGCTACAGCCTGTGTTCCCTTTTATCAACCTCACTGAGACTAGCTTTCCACTACTTAAAGGAATCCTTCTTACCTTTTACAGCTTCCATTATTTTGTTTGTTAACCATGCAGGCTTTTTTTCTATACCTATTTGTGACTTTCCTAACCTGCGGTATATATTTTTTCTGAGCTTCTAGGATTATAGTTTTAAATAGTCTCCAAGCTTCCCCAATGATTTTGACCCTTTCTACTTTTCCTTTCAGTTTCTTCCTCACATGTCCCCTCATATCAGAGAATTTACCTCTTTTAAAGTTAAAAGTGGTTGTGTCTTTGGGGGCAACTCCCTATTTATACAAATGATAACTCAGTAACATTATGCTCACTGTTCCCAAGTGGTGCAATCACTTTTACATCTCTCACCAGGTCTTGAGCGTTACTTAGGACCAAATCCAGGATCGCCTCTCCCCGGTAGGTTCTGTGGCCATCTGATCCATAGCACAGTCATTGAGAGTGTCCAGATTCTAGAAACTCAATCTCTTTTTCCCGACTCGAACACATATTGATCCAATCAGTGTGTGGGTAATTAAAATCACCTATTATGACACAATTATTTTGTCTCGCTGCTATCTTTAATTCATTCATCATTTTATAATCCTCCTCTATCTTTTGATCTGGTGGGTGATACCTTGGCAGGATTAACTGACTGAGTAGATTTTGATCCCACCCTTCCTTCCAAAGACTTCTGTGTGATGTATGTTGTTCGTTCCTTCATTTTATCCTCACAACACCCCTGTGAGATAGCTTAAGCTGAAAGTGTGGCCAGCTCAAGGACACCCAGTAAGTTAAATGGAGAGTGAGGCTTCGAACCTGGCCTGGGCAACACTGAACTCTACACTACAACTGGCAAACTAACCCTTGGTTTGCCCTGAACATGGGGAAGCACAGTGGTAAAAAAGACTGTGAACCACTGGGACTATGAACAAATGGCCATTCAGTCACTAAGGGCTAAGAGCAGAAGGGGTGACAAACCAATTAAGGGCATTCACAGGGCTGATCTCTGCAGAGACAATGCCAAACTGATGATGTGGTTTGTTGCAATTTGGAAATAAGTAAATGGAAAGACAGTACTTAGTACTTCCTGAATTTCTGTGTTAGTATATATCTGTGCCTAATCACCCTTGTGTTTATTCCCAAGCAGAATGATAATATTGGAGTCAGGAATGAAAATAATCCTTAACCAACAAAAATCTTTGGGTAGAGGGCGGGGAGATGGGGTGCTGTCAGCATATCAGCGCTGAGACCATAAAGTGTTGCTACTTGCTTGGATCCTGTACGAGTCAATTCCTGATGCATATGTGTCTTTTGAATGGCTGCAGCACGTTGACCAGTGTGGAATGCCCTTTCTTAATGTATTTGAGCTACAAGTATCATTGGAGAAGTAGCAGTTTCAGTTTCTCTTGTGCCCATTTGTCTCCATTGGACACTGATGAACCTGTAGCTTGTGCTGATGGGAAAATACAATACTGCTAGCACTTTATTTAAATTCCCCGATCTGCTTTCTACATCTGCTTAGATGTTAACTTTTCCCTTCATTGCAGGCATGACCATGCAGTCAATTGCAGAGATATGCCCTTGTGAAATTTGGTGTGCACTTTGTGTGTGTGTGTGCATATATATATAAATGTATGTCTGTATAAATAAATAATCTTGGTGACTGTAGTATGGAACATACTTGTCCTTCCCTTTCTTGTGGTTTGACTCCAGTCTGTATCATTCTCAAACCATTTGGAGTGGGTGGGGGGAGAAGGGGGAGGAGAAGAGGAAGAATGAGCTTCCTTTTATCTTTATTTATTTATTAATAAAAGACAAAATGCCTTGGGGAAACAAAAGGTCTTAATAGCTGGTGCTTGGTATCCTTGACAACAGTCCCCAAAGAATATTACATTAGGAGCACCGGAGAACTTTTAAAAAAATAAGTAATGGAATTCCGTCTCTGTGATGCTTTTAGTAGTCATTTCGGCCACGGTGCAGCGAGGTCATAAGCTGAGCTCGGTGAAGGGAGCCAGAACATGAAATGATGCTGAGAGAACGTCTGGGAGATGAGAGGTACAGAATTACAAGCGAAAGTGCAGGCCTGCTGAGGCAATTACAGCTTAATGGGGTCATTTGGAAGGCAATTGCCAGGGGTTAATGTAGTATGGAGAGATGAGGTGAGATTGAAGTGAAATTTGGGGCTGGGAATGTGTTAAGATGAAAGATCAGAGTGCAGCAGATTCTGCAAAGCACAGGGAAAGGGTTTATAGCATGCAAAAGATTTTGGAGGGTGGAGAAGGGCAGTATAAAATTTAAAATATCTAGTAGGCCAGCTGCTACTAAATAAGCAAATTAAAAAAAGGAAAGAGGGTTTCATATTTTGCCATCTGCACATTCCCCTTTAAAACATGCATGTTAATTTACAGAGACTTGATTGGATGTCAGAGTTCCACTGCATTTGCTGTGGTCAGATAGACAATTTGTACAGCCCACTGAGCGCTGCCATGCATTTCTCCAGCACCGCCCCTCTGGAAATGAATGGAGCTTGCGCAGAAATAGCACTTAGTGGATTGCAGTAAATACGCTAGCGGTCTTCTCCTTGTTCTCACTCTGTGCTGTGTCTCAATTATCCGCACATGCGTTCTCTGTCTCATGTGCTTTTCTGTTTATTTTGTAAGAATCCACTGTTTTGGAACTAAAAAGTGAGACACAGACCCACATACACATATTTTGATGTATTATCAGTGGATTCATCACATTATCTTTTCAGGCATTAAAATAATAACTTGCAAGGTGTCAAAATATTACGAGCGTGTAAGCTAGCATTCTTAGAGTGTGGGTATTTTGGTACGCTTAAATATTACAGGTGTTTTAAATTAAAAACGTCAAACCATGAAGGCATAATGGAAGTAATCATTTAAACACACACGCCGCTTTAAGCTGTGTGCAGCATGTTTAGTTGGGAATGCAAAGCTTTTTCCTCATTGCGAACAAGTGAAGTTCATAAGAATTCAAAGGACAAAAGAGATCATTATGCCTTGTTACCTCGGCTAGTTCATTACCTTAATTGCTGAGCGTAATCCAGGCTTGGAAGAAAACTCCAGGGCTTTAAGGAGATCAACACCAGCACCTTATGGCACAGAAAATGGAAACCCTTTCCTGTTACCACCACTACTCCAGGAGCACTAAACCTTGATCAAAGGCTGAACTTTTCTTAAGGTCGGCCATGTGAAAATCCCCCTAGAGCTGTACTAGGCGCTGAACCGTAATGAAGTGTAGTAGGTTGAGCACCGTTTCTGTTGAGTGTGTGACCGTCCTGGATCACTGGCTGGTGAGAGCACATTATCATCCTCTCAGGTGAAATTTTAACATAGTTATGTTTAGCGAGGGATAATGGCCTCTCTTCGACTCTCTGTAGATTGCACAGGCTGAACGGAAATTCCCAGTATGCCATGCTGCAGCCAGCAAAACAGAATAGGGGATTCAAAGTGAGCCAGAGACTGCTTTTTCTAGTCATGGTGTGTTCATTTCTCATTATCGACATGTAAGGAGAAGTATCTTGTAGCAAGAAGACATCTGCAGCAGCAGGCCTTGCCTATGACATTTTATTTTGCTTGTTAAGTTGTTGCTGCTGCTTTGGGATCTCTATGAGGTCCTGCAAGCCAGTACTGTTTCTGAAACCATGCTCTGCACAGAACCTTCTAGAGTGATAGCTAGGGAGCAGGCATTCCTGCCCCTTCCTTGATCAGAGATCTGCGCTGTTCCATGCAAGTGTGTGTGTGTGTGTGTGTGTGTACGTGAGGGGGGGGGCTATCCACCTTCCTGTTCAGTTTTCTCTTGACCTCTGCGAAACCAGGAACAGCTCTAACCTCTGCAGTAATTCCCTCAGCAGGATCTTTCTCTTAGATTTTTACACTGGTGTTCTGTTTTGCTACATGTTGGCCTTTTTTGCCTTAGTATGGGCAACGTCGCTTGTCTTACTCCCCTTCCCCCCCAAGATAGATTGCATCTTCATTTGTACCCTGGCTTTTCTCCAGGAAGTCCACAGCAGTGTATGTGGGACACTCTGGCAGTCTTCCATCTTAGAAACTGGCCAAGCCTAGACCTGTTTAGGGATCGTGCCTTCAGACCATTCCTCATAAATACCAGAAATTATTCAGTAGAGTTTGCAAAGAATGAAATAAATCAGATTAATTGTAACCACATTTGGGTGAGCTGTGTTCCTAAGCCATTAATTTTTTCAAGGCTTTTCTCAAGCGTTATGTCTAGTTATTCCATCTGCCAACCCAGTTCCCAGCCTTTACAGTTGCATATTTTGGGGGTCTTTAAAAAATATAGTAAAATGAAACCGTATGACCTTTAAAAGCATGGTTGACTTGCATTCATTTTACAACCATCAAAGCAACTCTTTACTGTTGTAAGGTAGGGGAAAAAATCAATGATGCAATCTTTTTCCTTTTGCCTCGTGCAATCCGTAATTGAAATGGAAAATCAAATGAACGGCTAACAGATAATTGTTTTATCAATATTCCCTGCCTGCCCTACAAGGGTCAGCCTGGAATGATCATGAGGCACGGATATGATGAGGACAAAATGTGAAATTGAACAGCAAGAAGGTAATAAATCAGTCTTGACAAGAAAGAGTGACCAGCATGTAGCCTGTGAAGGCAGCTTTGGGGACACTTCTTGTCTCAGGTGTCTGTGCTGATTTGAAAATGTGAGAATATAATATTTGAAGCTCTACCCCTGGGTAAACAACTGCAGACTATTTTGAGGCAAAGGCAGCATCAAACAGGGAACCTATATTTGAAAATGCTGAGGATAGAGGGCATGGGGTGGGGGTGGGGAGGGAAAGATCACCATGGAAATAATAGAGTATCCTGAGATTGTAATAGCTGAACAGTTCTTCTAGCCCCCTTGATAAAAAGCCAGAGACACCACTGTGCGCTTAGAGCAAGGCCACATATGCTTTTTGGATTTCTCAGGTTTGCTTTTTTGTAAGATAATTCACATCCAACACCCAATTCTGATGCCCCCCCCATCTAATTTGGCTTTTTTGCTCAGTTTCCAGTACAGATGGAAAAAATCCTTGCAAAGTTAAATTCTCTGTTCCTCCATAGTGCTCCACACAGAATCTCAGGTTGTTTTTTCTAGTCTTGGTCAATATTCCAGCAAAAACCTAGATATACTTCCTATGCTGTTTTGAAACCTCTAGGCATGCTTATGTGGTAGACTGCAGTGCTGGGTCTGCAGGATGCTTGAGCACTGGCTTAATGGACATAATCACTTATAGGTTGTCTAACCCTCAATGCTTTTCAAGGTGGTGATTCTGATCTTTTTAGTGAAGCTAGAAAAGGTAAGGGAAAATTCTACAGGGAATTCTCAAGGGTTATAAAATTATAGAGCTTCTGTTTATCCAGCACAGTTGATTCATCAAAAAGTGTGTTGCCCTGACCTGGATAGCCCAGGCAAGCCTAATCTCGGAAGTTAAGCAGGGTCAACCCTGGAAAGTACTTGGATGGGAGACCTCCAATGCTCCCTCTAAGCTGCGGAATATTGTGAGCAAAAATTCTACTTTGTGAGCTACTGGCATTAAAGTTGAGAGCAAGTGATTCGGCCACTGCATAAATTAGTTTGTTCTGGAGCCATCCTTCCTGAGTTAGGACAAAAATGTGTGAGCCGGAGGCTAAAAAACTGTGAGCTAGCTCACACTAACTCAGCTTAGAGGGAACACTGGAGACCTCCTTGAAATACCGGAGGCGGGAGGTGGGGGCAGGCTTTATTCAGCCACCTCTCTGAATATTCTCCAGGACCCCAGTAGGAGTCAGTCACCAGAAGTCGCCATGTGTGTATGTGTGCGTACGCCCACACACGTGTACATTTTTTTTAAAAAGTTCAGTGTGTCATGGTGGATACTGGGGACTGTTTTGGTTCTTTTGATCCTTCTCAAAGCTACCAGAAACCCATTTTCATAAAAAAAGAAGAAGAAAGTTAACTATCTAAGGCTTTGGAACAAAGTTTGAGTCCAGTGGCACCTTTAAGACCAACAAAGTTTTATTCTGGGCATAAGCTTTCAAGTGCATGCAAACTTCTTCAGATACCTAGGGCTTCCTCCATCACCACTTCTGAAGTATTTTTGCAGACCAGCTGGTGGAATTTGGAAGACCGGCGTATGACTGGTTAAATGATTTTGCAACATAAACCTTTGTCTCATATTATACAGAGTGTTCCTAAAGGGCTGTCACACGTATAATGCTTTAATACATTATGTTGTAGAAAAGAAATTTAAAAATGGAATATGAGGCATCTATTTTTGTCCCAAGTGAAAAGGGGTAAGTGGAATCTACTGTACGGGAGAACAGAATGGAGAAATGCACACACACTGGTGTGTGTGTGTGTGTGTGTGTGAGTATTTTGCTTATACATTGCAATCATTTTCGTTTCTGCTGAATGGAAGACAGGGCAGGAATAATGTGCATATTCAGGGAGGATTGGCTTTTCCGTATTCAGATGAATTGCTACAAAGAATGAGAATCTGAGGACTTAACTTGATGTAGCACAAGAAATTCTGCATATTTTTTGTACAGGAGGTAATTATTTTTGAAGACATCCCTGATCCAAGTTTTCACTTGAATCTGAATATTTGGGTTGAATCTCATCTGATGAAGTTAAGGCATGGCTGAAACTGGATCCCAGGAGAATTGGTATGCACCAGAAATGACCTATTCATATTTTAGGTACTTATCCAAAAATGGCAAATTAACACTGAGAGGGTTGTGGTACAGCACCTTCAGATCACCTGAGTGAGACTTCTTCCTTTGATGCTTTTCTGTCTGATTTCCAGCCTGGATATGGGACATGGCGATCACTTTAGTAGGACTGGTTAATGATCTACAGCTACAAATGGACAAGGGAAATGTTCTCTGTTATTGTTGGATCTGTCTAGTGCATTTAACATAAGAACATAAGAACATAAGAGAAGCCAATGTTGAATCAGGCCAATGGCCCATCTAGTCCAACACTCTGTCACACAGCGGCCAAAATATACCAGGTGCCATCAGGAGGTCCAGCAGTGGGGCCAGGACACTAGAAGCCCTCCCACTGCAGCCCCCTCCATGCCACTTAGTGGAACTGTTTTAGTATAATTTTGCATTGTCCTCTGAGAGCGCCAAAAACAAACAAACAAAAACCAAGTCTAAATATATTCTGATAGGCTCTAAACTGGCTGAGACTAAGATTGAAAGAGATCTTGGGGTTATAGTGGATTGCTTAATAAAAACATTGATTTAGTGTATGGTAGCAGTGAAAAGGGTGAATTCCATGCAGGGGATTATTAGGAATGGGATTGAGAATAAAACAGCCGATATTGTAATGCCCTTCTATAGAACAATAATGCACTCACACTTGGAATCCTAGGTACAGATCTGGTTGTCATATCTCAGAAAGGATATTACAGAGCTGGAAGAAGTATAGACGAGGGCAGCCAACATGATCAATGGGCCGGAGCCCTTTCTATGTGGGAAGACTGCAGGATCGGGGATATTTTAGCTTAGAAAAGAGGTGACTAAAGGGACAACAATGTGATAGAGGTTTATATAATTATGCATGGTGTGGAGAAAGTGGATAGAAGGAGCTTTTTCTCTCCCATTAATACTTGAACTCAGGGGCACCCAATGAATTTGGACAGTAGGTACAGGATAGATGAGAGGAAATACTTCTGTTGTCAATGAGGAATGTAATTGTGGACCATGCTGCCAGTGGAGGTAGTGATAGCCACGGAGCATTGATCACTCTGAAAATGAGTTAGCCATTGATCGACCTATCCTCTATGATCTCTCTACCGGCCATGGTGAGTAAAGGAAACCTCCACATTCACAGACAGTAAACCTCTGAAACCCAGTGATAGGAAGCGAAATCAGGAGGGGCCCCTGTGCCCCATTCATTGGCCACTGTGTGAGATGGGAGATGGACTAGATAGACCCCTGGTTTGATCCAGCAAGGCTGTTCTCCTTCAGCAGGGGAAGTCATCCAAGCTGGTTAGGTCACATCTCCTCTTGCTCCAGGCAGGGCTATGCACATTTTGTATGACTCTCCTGGGTCAGAGCAAGGCTGCCCTTCCAGTTTTGATAGCCCTGTAGCTCCAACAGGATGCTTGAGCCTAGCTCCACCTCTTCTGAATAGGCAACAAAACAAAAGTGTGATCAGCAAACAAGGAAATAAGAAGATGCAGATATGGAATGGGGCTATATGATGACTGGAAGGGCAACCTCACTCTGACCCAGGAGAGTCATACAAAATTTGCACAGCCCTGCTGGGAGCAAGAGGAGGCATGACCTAACTAGCTTGGATGACTTCGCCCTACTGAAGAGAAGAAACCTTCAGGTAAGTGCAATGTTTTATTCTTATGATCTCATAGAAAAAACTTTCCCTGGGAGAACTGGAGTTGACATCTTTGGAATTGTCCTGGGAACTCCTGCAAGGCTCAGTGCTTTCACCCATGTCCTTATATAAAACCACTGAATTAGATTATCCAGAATTCTGGAGGTGGATATCATCAACATGCTGTTGATACCCAGCTATACATCTTCATCTAAATCTCTATATGTAATGGTCTCTATCCTGAATTGGTGCCTAAAGGCTCTGCTCAAGTGAATGAGGCGTAACAAGATGAAGTTGAAGACTCAGAAGATATTGTTGGGGAAGGCTGATGCCTTGGAGGAAACTGACCTCTTTAGGCTGGATGGAGGTCTGTTACCCTTGTCTTAGCTTTCTCTTGAACAAAGTTTGAGTCCAGTGGCACTTTCAAGACCAACAAGGTTTTATTCAAGGTAGGAGCTTTCGTGTGTATACACACTTCAAATATGTGTGCATGCACATGAAAGCTCATACCTTGAATAACACTTTGTTGGTCTTAAAGGTGCCACTGGACTCAAACTTAGAATCATAGAATGTTAAGAGTTGTAAGGGACCTTGCAAGTCATCTAGTCCAACCCCCTGCACTCTGCAGGAGCATAGTCGGGCTTCTAAAGACTTTGTTCTACTGCTTCAGACCAACATGGCTTCCCACCTGGATTTAGTATTCTCTCGTTTAGCTGGACTCAGAAGGCCTTGCCACATTGATCTGTACTTCTATAACTTCTAGAATGGTCTGCTGTAACACACACTAATGTGAGGCTATCTTTGAAGGTAAACCAAAAGTTGTTGCTTGTGTAGAATGAGGCTGCTCACTTCTGTGTGGTGAGGGTGTTATGCCCATATCATACCATTGTAACAACGGTTGTGCTGAATTCAAAGTGCTGGTTTTAGCCCATAGACCCTCTTAGGATCTGGGACCCCCCAGTATTTGAAGGACTGCCTCTCTTGACATATTCCCCCAGACCAGTTAGGATTGGCACAGTGCCATGTTCTCATGGTTCCTTCATTTTGGGAAGTCCAGTTGTCTTTTGTTAGAGCTTCTGCCTATTTTGTGATTGTCTCCACCTTATGGAATTTCTTGCCAAAGTGTGCTCTCTCTGGCAAGATTTAGGAAACTTTGTAAGGTGGCATTATTTCAGCAGGCATTAGACAGAAGATTTGAAATAGGAAATTTGTCTGATGCTGTCCGAGTCTGGTTGTTTTAAGGGTTTTTTTTTGATCATGATGATTAGGATGTTGGAATGTTGATGAGGAAGTGCAAGGTTGTTCAGAATTATGAGGCTGAGAAGGATGTAAATTAGTATTTTTTGTGTAATTTGGGTTTTGTAGATTGGATTTATTGTTAATTGATTTTAGTTGTGATTTTATTGGTTGTGGACAACAATACTTAAAAATGAAACTTTCATGCAGAAATAAATTGGCAAGGGGTTGTTACAGGTGTTGAGATGGATGCACTCCAAGGGAGGAACTGTGGTTCAGTGTCCGAATACTCTCTCTACATGAAGAATGTCTCTCAGGTGCAGTCCCCAGCATCTCCAACTAGAAGGGTCAGGCAACACGTGATGTCAAAGACTTGAGAGCGGCTGCCAGTCAGACTAGTTTTTCCTGAGAACATACTTGGGGTTGCTCTGGTATGCTGGGCATGGCTGTTAGTACTTAGCAAAGAGTAGGCTTATTATAAACACAGCTACATCTATTCAGAAGAAGACTCCCAAATGTACATCTGTCAAATGATCTAATCTGCCCAACGAGGGTAACACTTCATGTGTCTGACAGTATAGGCTCTAGTCCACAAAAGCTTCTGCCACAATAAAGCTGTTCTTAAGATGCCAGAAGATTCTTCCTTGGATATGGACCCAGAAATCCTGGCTTCAGAACTCTTTGGGAATGTTACCTCTGGAGTTAGTATATTCAGAGGCATGCATTCATTTTTTGAATGATCTTTGGTGTAATAGTTCTACTGCTTTATAGATTGCACCATTCTTGGGCCCTACTTTAGATGCTGCTTTCCAGAGAAAATGGTGTATAAATGGTTAGATTTACAACATATTTTAGCAGCCCCTCTCTGAAGTACACATTGGGCAAAAAGGGGAATGGAGGGGTTGGCCTCCTTCTTGTTCACCTTTCCTCAGCAGGGACACGTGGAGACAGATGTGGAGTTGTTCCATGTTGTTCATCCTACTCTTGATACTTGTGGACCAAAGACAAAGTTGCCTCTGTTTGCAGAAGTTGGACTTCTAAAGACTGTTTTGCAATAGATGCTTACATTCAGAGCACAGAGTTTTAAACAGTGTTCTTTTAAATCTGACTTGACACTTAAAATCTTGGATCTATACTGTGGTTGATCATATGAGTAGACCCAGCCTGATTTCAGTCTCTGCTTGCTTCCCAGGTGGTTCTTGTACATTCCTGAGATTCTGGGACAAAAGCACGTTTCCTTTATTTCAGCAGTAGATAGTGCTCGTGGGCAGGGAGTATAAAGCTAAGTTGGTGTGGCTTCTTCCTTCCCCAGTGTGTCACTTTTTGCAATCACTGTCCTTCCTGTCCTTGAGACTGGCACAGTTTAAATACAAGCCTCTCCAATTTTATCAGCTGTTTAAAAATAGTTCAGGAGGGCTGCTGAAGGACGTGAGCCCCTCCTCCCCCCCGCAGGTGCTGTTTTTTTTTTTTGCTGAAGGCACTGTGTTGCCTTTCATTGCACAGGATGGCTGAAGATGACTCTCCTGTATGGAAGGAGCATCTTGTGTGTGTGTGGATTTTGTCACATCCTACCTCTGTTCTCTAGAAGATGGTCTTGCCTGCCTCTCTCTCCCTCTCCCTCTCCCCCCCTCCCTCCCTGGGGCAGGAAGCCCATACCAGCTGTGTGATCCTTACGCTCAGTAACTGCTTCCATAAAAATATTTGCTGAGCATATGGTGCATATAGGCATTCCAAATAAACAGCATAAATCCAGGTGTATGGGAGTGCCGTGGTTACAGTCCATCATGCCATTAATGTTCTTTTCAGAAATGCCCGGAGTACGTATTTGCACCATGGTGCCTAATGGCTCCAGAGAAGCTGTTTGAACTGTCAGGCTATTAATCTGCCTTTTTAATGGTCCTTTTCTATGGATGAATGTTTCAGTTTTAAAATATATATATATATATATATATATATTAAGTACCGGATTTGCCATGCAGAACCTGGGTATAAACTCATTGGGGGCATTTGTGAAATTCTCTTTTTAAAATGGCACTATATAAACTCACAGCTGTAAAAGAAGAAAAAGAAAAAAAGAGTGAGGTGTGCCTCCCCTTTCCCCCAAATGCCCCAGTTCATGCTTTCTGGCTCTGAAGGGGATACCAGTCTCAGCAAGCCATTGAGATGGGGTTTTAAAAATCTCTAAATATATTTTGATGAGAGGGCACAGCTGCTACTTCGCAGCAATTTGTGGATGGCTTCTGTCAGCTGTTCTGTAGTTTTCACTGGGAAAAGACATGCATTCTTATTCTTCCTCTCGCTTCCTAGGAAGAAAGCAAAGCACTGAAAATAGTTGACAGTGAGCTAATTTGATGTGTTTAAGGTGTTTAAGGGTATACTTTTTAAAACTGGGGCATTTTGTGGGTATGCCCTTTTTCCTGTTAAGCTGTGATGACTATTCCTAGTCTTCCTCCATGTTTAAAATCAGATAGGGAATAAAGGCAGATTTTACTATTCCAAGCTATACCTAACACTTTATCAGCTGTCTTTTCTCTTTTGGTTCCTGGTGGTCAGTAGAAAGCAGAGGTGGAAGTAAGCCCTCATTCTGCTGAACCTGGATAAGGCAGAAGGAGCTGGAGAGAGCAAACAGTTTCCTTATCTTGATTCCCCAAAGGTGAACTGTCCCCTGTTCTGAAGATGTGGTTGTGTGGGTTAAGTCCTGCTTTGTGGTTGGTAATTTGTAGGAGCTAGCTGCTTCCATCCTGTCTTCCAGACATGACTGACTTGAGGATTAGGAACAAAAGGGAACTTGAGTCACTCTCTGCTGAATCCACCTGTTGCTGAAAACAAGGAACTGGTTAGGTAAGGTGCTTATTTCCTAGACACTGAGGAGCTGGAGGTTTGCAGTATATCTCTTTCCCTCTGTGTAGGGGGTGACTTTCAGTGATTGGGGGGATGCTTGGAGATGGTATTGTCTTCAGTATTGCTATATATATTTCACAGCTGAACCATCCCACCAAAAACAGACTTCAGTCACCAAGCCCTCACTCAGATGAACCACTGGTCTAATCCTATAGCATTCTTTGTCATATTTACTGTCTTGTACATTTTGTTGTTAATTGATGTGTGTGTTAAAAAAACCAAAGTAGAACGTATTTGTATTATGGGTATAATTTGTGGCAGAAATATTTCTTGCGTACCTTCATGAGAGGGCTTTTAACTGCAGAGCTGGTACTCCTTTTACTTTGAAGTGGACGCTGTTCCTTAGGCATCAAGCTGGGGGATCTTACAACCCCATGTACTGCGTCTTATTTTTATGTATTCTTGTGAGACACGTACCATTTTCTCATTGTGCATGCCGGCTGCTGAACCCATCCTGAATATTTAGCACAGACTCCCAAGTTAACCTATTTTGTTTTTTCAATTTAAATTAAAACACTATTGGCATACATAGTACTTGACCAAGTAGCACATGACATATCCCTGCTTCCAAGGAACTTACAGTCTAAATCTAGATAGACAAAAGACAAACATGAGCAAATATGCTACTTAGTTAGGCTTCGTTTCTGTTGAGGGTAAGATCTTTATGCAAGAAGTGGATGTTCAGCTGGGATTCCCCAATTTTGCGAGCTCCTGCCTGTTGCCGGACAGCTGGCTGGCAGGAGGAAATCCCCCCCCCCAACAGTGACATTACTGGAAATAAACGTGACATGCCGACATCACCTGGAAGTGACGTAGGCATGTTGGTGATGGGGGGGGGGGCATGCTCTGGTTTTTTGGTCAAAACTCTATGGTTTGAGGCTGATTTTACCATTCTACCATACATCACTTCTGGGTGATGTAGGCACGTCATTATCACTTCTGGGTGACATAGGCACATCGCACAACAACACTTCTGGCTCCTGGAACATACCCCCCATCCTCTGCCGGTGTTTCCAACGGACCTGGCAACCCTATTGAGAAGGCAGTGTGATTCAGTGCCATCTAATAATGCATACTTGTGTTTTCCAAGCAGCATATTTAGAAACATTTTTGTTCTACCACCAGGTGATTCTCACTTCCCTATCAGTCTAATGAAACAGCTTAGATGAAGTTGGGATACTGTTTACTTGGGAAATGCTGGCTAGAATGATATTCTGCCTAGATTCATGTTGGCCTCTTTGTTGGGTTGAGAAATGCAATTAAGGCCAATGAATCCCTGTCTGTTGACAAGGGTGAGTAGAGGATTTGGTGTCTCATCTGCATAGCTAAGAACTAACAATGAACACTCTGTGTATGTGTGTGTGTTGCCTGGATTACTTTCCTTTTGGCATGGTAACTTTTCTCCACTCTTAAAACTCTTATGATGTGATTTCTTTTTATTGGGGAACTTTGTGATAATAGATGAAAAGGGCTTTAGCCTTCTTCTTGGTTTTCAACTTTTACAGTATGTTCCAAACCTTCAAGAAAGCAGGAAAACACTGGACACAGCTGCCTTTCTCATTTTTTGGTATCTGGCCTTCTGCCTCATCCTTTGTAGTTGTAACTGCTGCTACTTTAACACAGCTCAGAGAGTTGTGCTGATGAGCCCTACCATAGGTTGGGGTGATATCACTGTCCAGCACTGAACAGCTTGGAATGGCAGCAGTAATATTCAGGCATTAATGAGCATATAGGTAACCTGTAATGTCTATCCTAATGCTTAGAAACTATTTAAAAAGATGTACCCTGCATTTTGTTGCCAAGGATTTATGATACAACAACCCTGAGAGATAGCGGATATTTATTTAGCTAAACATTTTAATCAGCTGCTCATCATGCTTCACCTGAGTCGGTTACATATGGCCCTCTTCAGCAGTTTCTTATCCAGAAACCGAGCTGGCCTAGAGCACCTCAGCTTGGAGAAGTCTCCTTCAGATCATTCCTCGTAAATACTGGAACCCATACAGTAGAATTGTGTGTAATGGTTTGGCCAAGTCCTGCCAATCAGCTTCCTAATTGAGTTGGGGTTTGAATCTGGGATTCCTGCATCCAAACACGATGCTTTATGGTCCACCGATATTTAGTCAGACCTGGGATCCTTCTTAATTGAAGAAAGAGAAAAAAATGTTGGGGCACTGCTTCTCGTGTGATCTTCCTTGAATCAAGGCATAACCCAGTTGTAAGTCCCAGGTAATCACTTTTTATGCTTTAATTTGCTGCATCTGTCTTTGAAATGATGACCTAGGCTGCATAGTACATGGGTATTGCATTTTTTCTGGTCTCCTCTTACCCCTACCCCCACCCCCAAGGCAGAAACAAAATTTTATCATACTTCCCTTTTAATTCTTTTGATGATTTAAGCCACTTGAACATGTCTGGGGATAGCTCTATCTTTCAGACTTAAATGCATTTGGACTACAATTTTGTTTGAAACATAGCTTCTCTTAAATTAATAATCAGATCTTAGATGTACACAATGTTATTTTCCAAGAGGCTTCTCCCTTCTCTGTTCCCCCCCACTATTCAATATGCTGCATTAACTTTATAAGGCTTGTAAACACTACTGATTAAAAAAAGAATAAAGAAAACAAACTGTTGCACCAAAATCAACATTCTAAATCATGCTAAAGTCTCTTCCTATTTTGCTCATCCTCCTCCTTGCAGGGCATTGACAAAAATATGAAATTGATTTGGTTGAAGGGTGTTAAAGAGCCGACAGCCAAATGTCACAAACAATGAATGGCTGCAGTGTTGAAAAAATCAATAGGGAGGTTAAAGCTGGTCTTGAGAAAGACTTGGCAGACTGCTCTGTTCCAGGAAGATATCTGTCTTCTGGCCTTGGTTGCATGATCAAAAGGAAAACTTGATAGGTTTAATGAAGGAAGATACTGTAAAAACTGACAACAGAAATATAGACGCCGTGGTAAACTGCAGAGCACATCAGCAAGTGCAGCTCTTAGATACATTTTTCAGTCTGAAAAAATATTTATAGGTAAAGACATCAAGGGGGAGGGGAGATTAGCACATGCTCTTCCTCTCCCCCCCCCGCCTGCAGTCTGCAAACAGATTTGCGTGGGGTAAACAAAGGTTTATGCCGTATGTTTGAAAATCATGGCAAATATATAGGGCTAAATAATTTAGTATGTTAATATTTAGTATGTTAATATTTTTCAAATCTAACATGGCGAGTGTGCAGATTTAAGTGGTGATGAGAAGAGTAGGAAGGAGCATTTGAAGGAAGATAAGTTATGGGGAATCAATGGTACAAGGTATGATTTTGACATAATTATGTTTTGTAGTTCTGTTGGAAAATTGGAAGACTGAACCCAGGCACTTTTAGTTCTGCAAAGTTTTCAGAGCTTGTCTTTGCTAAAAAAAATGTGGCTGAGGCTAAGTACTCCTCATTCCTGTCTACACAGAGTAGTTCTTTCATTTTTTTTTACTGATACATAACACTCTGTCTCTAACTTTAGAAATAAGTGATTTCAAGTTTATTCAAGAAACAATGTGTAGTCTAGAATTCGGGACTGAATATTAGGTAGTGTTCTTCAAAGTGCAATGTTAAACACACTCAAACACACCCATGTATCTCACAAGACTGTGGATTTCCTTGTCATCTGTCAGATCTGGGGGAAATCTTCCTCTCTACCCCCTCTTTTTTCCCTCCTCCTAGAAAAATGAACTCATTAGTTTAAAACTCCCTAATGCCACATTCAACTCAAACAGCGAAGATGATAACCTGTTTAGAAAAAAAGGAGGGAGGGGGAGAGAAGAGAGAGAAGTCATCTGGCAGGTTTTTCCCTGCAAGTGGACGCCGTAATAAAAATGCCCCCTACTTTGTCGGGATGGTATTTGTAGGGCTTCTGCCATATGTTACTTTCCTTTTTAGCTGGGATTATGCCATCATTATTGCTGATAAAAGCTGTTTACTGCCTTGGCAAAGGAGCGATGCTTGGAGCAGTTTTGGAAACTGCTATTCAGTTTACAGCAAAGTGCGTTTTGTGCCAGATGCTGGGATCCTTTCGTTATCCTTTTCCCATTATTGGCTTTACCCATTGTCTGGCAGTATCTCCTTTCAGTTTAACAATGGCTTGTGTTGTTTTGTGTTTAAAGACGCTTTCATTTTCAGCAGGTTAATTCTGGGCTTATTATATCTCCCAAATGCTTTTTAGATGCTATATATATATATAAAAAATTGGGGTGTAAGGAAACTGTAGTTTCCACTGGAGCACAGCTTATTTAATGATGGCTACTCAGTGCTTTCCAGGATGCCTTTGCTCTTTAGGCATACTGCCAGGGTTTACCATATGGTTGCCATCATGCTGTGAGTTGTGGAATCCACTACCATCAGATTCCTGAGGATTTTATGTTTCATTTGAATAACAAACCAGGTTTCTGGTTCTCCCGGCCTTTGAGAACCCCCAGGCAAAAATGCAGTGTCTCCTGAAAGCTCTGTAGCTAGAGTTATGGTGCTGCAGAGTTGGCCACATTTGAGGTGGGAAACCTCTGGTTTAAATCTCACCTCGGGGTATTCTGTGGCCTTAGGGCCTTACACACAATATGGGTTTTATGGTACTTGGCTACCTTATAGAGCTGTGAGGATTACTGCAACAATCTATGCAAAGTGCTATGGGGAAGGGGTTTTCCAGTGATAAGACAGAATTATTTCACTCTTTGTAGATCCTTACCCATTCCCACAAATGTCGGTCTGATCCCGCCATGTTACTGTCTTTTATTGATCACCTGAATCCAGAGGTCCGTGTGCTCCTTGGCATTTGTGCCTGCATTCTAACCCTGTCATTAAAAATACACAAACAAATTAATGCAGATGGAACTTATTGATCATATAGTCCATATTTGTGTTTACATTGGACACTGTCTTTTGTTCACAGTTCCTCTCAATTTAGCTTTCCTGTCTGAAACATGGGTTTTACTTTTCATTACACCTTCGGAGAGAGGCCTCATTTTAAGCCACATCATAAATTGCGGGTCATTGGGTGAATGCACAGAAGAGTAGCTGGAGAAAGGTGTACAGGTGGGGTATTCAGTCAAAAAATGGTGTTGTTGCCTGGAATAGGTGTCATTTTCTTCCAACAGGGTCAGGGACTTTCAGGAAATAGGGGAAAGATATATTTACTGATTCAAATATTTTTATTCTTCCTTTCTCCTATGCTGCAGATTCAGTGGGGCTTAAAATAAAATACACACTGACAGAAATTTTACCACAAAATATGAAACTCAGAAGCCCCCCCCCCGCCCCATCAAATCTTAAAACAGCTGATGAGCCATGAGGATGCCCCAGGCTGGTGCTGGTCCACACAGATGCTGCAAGCCACAGGTTAAAAGCCAAGAACTAGTTGTCTTTTGCCTTTTGCCTCAGGCCCAAGTTAACTGCAGAAGAGAAGGGACAAGCGCTCAGCCTGGCTCTTATTTGGTTGGCTCAGATGTTCCCAGTTCCCTTCTTTTGCAAAGTTGAAGCACATTCAAAGAACAGTTGAAAGAGCCAAGATAATGAGGCAGAACTGTAAATCCCAGAAGCAGGCTGAGCTAAACTTTCAAAAGGTAGCCCCGAAACGGGAACATGTAAAAATAAATGGATTCTTCTCCCCCACACCCCAGCTGCCTTTTCTTCTTTTCTCCAATATAATCCAAAATAAATTATCATGTAAAATGGTCAGGATATTGGCAAGCAAGGTGGGAATCAGAGTAGCAATGAGAATGGTGCAGTTTAGAAAGAAGAAAATCTGTTAAGTCTCTGCCATCCAGAAATCTAGGAAGGGAGTGCAGTCCTTTGCATGTTTTCTCAGAAGTAAATCATATTTCATTCAGTGGACCTTACTCCCAGGTAAGTAGTGTTAGGATTCTGGCCTGAGTCTCTTCAAACGTTGTGATTCTTCCTCATTTTCTAAGCAAATGTCTTTAGTTTCCTTTTATGACTTAAGCCCCCTCCCCCAGTTAATTAACCCACCTTATGTTAATCATGGAGAAAGTAAGGTGGTGTCTGAACCAATAAAATAACGAATAAAATACATTTACACTGCTAGTTAATTCTGTGATATTCTCTACTTTCTTTTCCGTGAGACAAAAGGGTAAGCTAGATGTCCTTAAGATGTATTCTGCTTTCTAAGCTGGTTTGGCTTTCATCGTGACTTAATGCTGCTTCCAGGGCACATGATGCAGAACTGGTCCCTGTGCACCTTGTGACTGAGAAAGGTTTAGGAGCCTGTGTTTTGTTCGGGGTGTTTTGAATGCCACAGCGTAATCCTTCCAGGAAATGCTCCAGGACTCAGCATTCCGAAAGAGCAGAGAGGTGGGAGGCTTTGTGTGTTGGCTTCCTCTGGAGCCCGGTGCTGCTGTTCTGGGTAGAGACTGTGATGACCTTGTTTCAGCTGTTTAGAGAGATGCATCAGGAACCAAATGAGGGCAGTAAAGTATAAAAGAAGGCCTTGCAAATGGAAGTTGTGTGTGGGGTTTTTGTGTGTGTGTTTCTTTGTGTATTACCTTGTATTCCCCCCCCCCGTATCCTGGGAAATCAGACTGATCAATAGTTCCCATTTCAGTACAACTGCAGCAAGCATTACAACTGTATAAAATTTACAACATTGTCTGCTGTAAATTTTAATTGGAAAAGCCTTATAGCTTTACCCTCTCTATCTTTTGTGGGTTTAAATCTATTTGATTTAAGGTGGGGAGGGGGGAATCAAACAAATTTACAGCATATAATATTGTGTCATACACTTTTTATTGACAGTGTAATATAAATAGGACAAAAACAACAGTCCTGCTGGAAGAGGAAGGGCCATAAAAATATGTGGGAAGGAAGGGGGGGGGGACGCTGGAGTGTGCCGGTGGCGCCAGCAGAACCAGCATGTTTGTGTGTCGGAGGCAGTGCCATCGTTGTGAAGGGCCACATGGCAGAGGCATTAGTGATGGTGAAAGGTTGGATTAATAATGTGGTTTTGGACAGAGTTGCAGATAGGCAGCAAGGAGCGCAGCCTGTCTTGGAGTCTTCCAAGGGTGCCCTTCCAAAGCGAGAAGCTGCTACGTCTCGGAGCAGAGCTGTAGAAAATGCTGCTTCTCAGCCCAGTTTTATTTCTGTCACAGGTCAGGCTCAGAATGTCGCACGATGCCATCCCTGACTCCAGTCTGGGCATCAATGCAAGTCCTCTAGCATGAGCCCAATTAATAATTTGCATAATTAACATGCATATTAGAAAAAGAGACTGGCCCTGCATCTGTATTTGTAGTGGTTAGGGGTAATGAGGGCTAGGCGAGAGGCGCCTCAGGCTGGCTTGAGCAGACGCGTGGCAGTAGTAATTTTTGCTTGGATTGACAACTGCTAGACAAGCAGTCCCCGGCATAAAAACTAAACCCCGTTTGGCAGAATTAATCGTTGACAAACTGCTCTTAAAGCTGTAACATTGTTTCTGTCAGTTGTTCGGTTTTGATGTCACTGTTAGACATAATAAATCAATAGTGTCAGAATTTGGTAATGTTTATAGCTAGCAAGGTTTATTATTTCATATGACTGTCATGTACCAATACTGGTTATCGTGGCTGTCTCTAAATTATCGAAGGCAGAGTGTTGCTTTGAATACACTCCTGTAGATCTGCGACCTGGTTAGTCCCCCTTGCCATCTGGAGAGCTTGCTTTTGGTTTGCATCCCTTTCTTCAGGGAAGCTTTTAAAAAATAAACTTGTCGAAACAATCCCTGGGAAGACATTCACTTGTTCCATTGTTTTGCTACAGAAATGGTTGTTTCAGTCATTTTTAATCTCGTAGTTTTATTTTAAAGCAGAGTTGGGGTATATGTGTTGTAAAGCCTGATTTTGTTAATTTATAGAGCACACAACGAACAAGGGAGGGAGTGACTGGGCTATGGTCTCCTGCATTTGAGAACTGTATTTAATGCATTTGCAGATTTCTTTGGGATGAAAGCAGTGCTTAGTTTGGTTCTTACACTGTGGTGGTCTTTACCAAAATGCCTCATGAGCCCCTACTGGGTTGTACATTTTTTCCATGTTATAGAGAGCTTAGGAATGAACCCAGTGTTCCTTGGATTTGATTTTCTATTTTGGAAAAAAAAAGTCTTTCAGTAGGGTGAAAATTTCATTCCAGAAATACTTAAGTGTGTGAGTACTCATGTCTTCTCCTTATTGAATTAATGTATTATGTTTATACATCTGGAAAACAAGCATTTATAAAAGACAATATTAACTAATACATCCCCCCCCTCCCCCGCTGGATGTATTAGCCCGTTGGTGGGTTCAGAATGGCATTTATTTGGGTGATGCACACTTTAGCTCCATCTTCATAGGACCTGGATATCTCTGGTGAGCCAAGCAGGTTGGAAGTTTCTCCACTGGCAGCTTTGGAATGGCAGTTGCTGGGATGGGGTGCTCTTTTCTCTTTGGCACCATTTCCCCCCTAATTGCTGCTGCTTCCTCTTTCCTGGATTTGTCACATGGGTGATCCTATACAATCAGTGATTGCACAGTGAACATAACATGTTAGAGTTATCTGCATGAAATGAGTAAGGAAACATTTTCAGGTGGAGTGTTAGGCATTTTTTGGCTCAACCCAAAATGGTTGCAACAAAGAGTATTTTGAGGTCAGTTCTAGTTTGTTTTTATGTATTATTAATAAATAATACTAATCCTCCTTATCTATAAAAGCATTTTTGCATGTCAACATTCTATGCTTGCCAAAATGAGTTGGCTGCCTGATGTGTCACTCAGAAGCTGTCCCTATCCACTAGCTGCATTGCCTGAGTTCTCTCCCACCCACTGCAGTCTAGGTCACTCTTCTCTGATCAGCCAGTGTTTCAGGGTCATTTGCATATGGAAGCTGATTGGACTTCACACCATTTCGCACCTCAAACTCCCCCCCCTCCCCCGTGAGACAATTGGAACTGTCAGTTGCATATGCGGCCTAGTGTTTTCTGAGGTAAAATATGTCCTCACCAACAACACATCACTTCCCCTTCAAAAGAAACAAACCCAATAGCACAACCATGCCACACCACAAAAAAGACAGGTCACACCACAAACAGAATACCACAAGGCAAAAAATGGTAGGAAAAAGTGCCAGCAGTCACCCCATTACTGCCACAGATATGTACCTGAGAGCACTTCAGAGGATGGTGTGCAGATCCCAGGTTCATGTTATAAAAGCTGCCTGGGGGAGTATGGACCATTCACACACTTTTAACCTTAACATACCTCACAGGGTTGTTGTGCGGATCATACGGGGGAGAGGAGAATGATGTCAGCTGCTTTGGTTCCCACTGTAGGGAAAGACTGCCCTTTCCCTAGGCAGAGGCTGCGGGGGGAGGAGGGGGGAGATGTAAACCTGAAGACAGGCAGGTAAAGGTAGGCTGATGGTTGCCTGAAAAGGACATAGGGTTGCCAGCTCCAGGTTGGAAACATCCAGGATATTTTAGGGATGACGCCTGCTGAGGGTGGGGTCTGAGGAGGAGGGACCTCAGACAGATACAATGCCATAGACCCCCCCTTCTAACAAGCTGTTGCCAATCTCCAGGTGGCAGCTGGAGAGCTCTTAAAGCTCTGGTGCTAATTCAAAGTGCTGGGGATGTGTTGCGTTCTGGCAGGGGACATTGTGAGTGTAGAAAATGAATTATCGATAGAGTTGTGTTTTGGACAATCTTTAGGAATTGTTTGGTCCATTTACCATGGGGCATCTGGAATTTTCTCACTCTGCTGACATCAAAACCAATTTAAGGCAAAATAGAGATATGGAGACTTTTCCATCCTCCTTTGCATCAATGTGTCTTTGTTGGCTACCCTAGGCCTGCCAGCACTCTCAGGGTGACTTCATGCCTCCTGACTGGCATTACTTCACTAGTCCTGGCTGCTTGCTCCTGTTCAGCAGGAGCCTCCATATGGAAGCTGCCTGGGTAATTTTGGACCAGCCACAAACTTTCTGCCTAACCTACCTTGCAGGGTTGCTGTACAGATCACAAAGCAGAAGAGGAGAATGAAATAAGCTGCTTTGCTCCCCGCTAATGAGAAAGACAGAACTTTGCCTAGGAAGAGGCTGCTGAGAGGGGAGGAGATAAAGTTGCCAACTTTAGGTATGGAAATTCCTGGAGATTTGAGGGATGGAGCCTGGAGAGGGTGAGGTTTGAGGAGGGGTGAGACCTCAGACAGGTACAGTGCCATAGACTCCATCCTGCAAACCAGCCATCTCCTCCTGGGGAACCATTGTTGCCAATCTCCAGGGGAGGGCTAGAGATCACTTAGAAATACAACTGCTATCTGGGAGGGGGGGAGGAGATGGAAAGCTGAAGTGGAAAAGGGAGATAAAGGTAGCTTGATGGTTGGGTGGGAAGGAGATAGGCTTGCCAACTCCAGGCTGGGAAATTCCTGGAGATTTGAGGGGTGGAGCTTGGAAAGGGTGGGGTTTGAGGAGGGGTGGGACCTCAGACAGGTACAGTGCCATAGACTCCACCCTGCAAACCAGCCATCTCCTCCTGGGGAACCATTGTTGCCAATCTCCAGGTGAGGGCTGGAGATCACTCAGAATTACAACTGCTCTCCAGGAGGGAGGGGGGAGGAGATGGAAAAGTCAGAGGGGCAGATAAAGGTAGGTTGATGGTTGGCTGGGAAGGAGATAGGGTTGCCAACTCCAGGTCGGGAAATTCCTGGAGATTTGAGGGGTGGAGCCTGGAGAGAGTGGGGCTTGAGGAGGGGTAGGACCTCAGACAGGTACAATGCCAGAGACGCCACCCTCCAAACCAGCCATTTCCTCCTGGGGAACCATTGTTGCCGATCTCCGGGGAGGGCTGGAGATTACTCAGAATTACAACTGCTCTTCAGATGGCAGAGATCAGTTTCCCTGAAGAAAACGGTAAGCTCTGTGTCATTATACCCTGCTGAGGTCACCACAACAAATTGACACTGAGTGCCCAAGACTAGTACCCAGAGCATCTTTCTAGATCTCGTTGTATGTATTTCCACAACGGGCCTTATTCCTAGTCAATAATAAAATCATTTTCTTAGAAAGAAGAGGAAGACTAAGAAAGTAAAGACCAAAAGAGCAGATTGTAGCCAAGAAATGTAGTAAATTAAAATGTAGTTCCTATATTGTGGGTTGAGGTTTGGGTTCTGTTGTGTCTTAAACATAAAAACTTGCTGTCCTGTTGAATGCCTGTTTTATTTCTTGGTATGATGTAGGCAGATACTTCTGTATGCTGATCTCTCATAGGCCTAGAAATATATTATGTCGAATTAAACACGGACACATGAAAGCTGCCTTATATTGAATCAGACCATTTGTCCATCAAGTTCAGTACTGTCCGTTTAGATTGGCAGCAGCTCTCCAAGGTCTCAGGCTGGGATCTTTCACATCACCTACCATCTGATCCTTTTAGCTGGAGGTAATGGGGACTGAACCTGGGATCTTCTGCATGCCAAACAGATGCTCTATGAATTACTGTACAAGGTGCTTCCTGAACAACTGAGTCCAAGCTGCCTTTCAGCAGAAAACTGCAGAAGTCTGTATGTGAAAACAGTGAGCATTTTGTGTGGGTCTGTGTACACAATCATGCATATTATAAATATACGATACTGTGGAAGCTGCCTTCTACTTATCTGGTCTTGGACAAATGGCACTGTATCACAGATACTACACTCACTTTAAATCTCTGGGTATGTGTGTCTACTACCTATTCTACCTCCCACTGCCAGGGCCAGTTAGGTCCCATGGCTTCTGTTCCATCTTCCTGTCTGGTAGGATTGGCATGTTGCAGCCCCATACAATGATGTATAATTCTGGCTTTAAGCCAGAACTTGAAGCTGAGAGCATGGTGCTATAAACCATAAATGCTGGAAGAAGTGCAATAGACAAAGCAAATGAAAGCTCTTTTTGTGTTTGGGATGTGAATGCTTATCTAGGAGTAGAGCACTTGAGATGGTAGAACTGGAAATGCAGCCACTCTGAGTTGCTGATTGGCGTTCAGTTTGAACACCAGGGTATGCAGTTGTGGACTGCACTACAGGGTTATTGCTCTATTATGCCTTGGTAGATAAGTTTCATCTGCTTCTGTGTTTGCAGTTTGTGGCTGTGTTTGCAGTAAGTAAAGTCTGTCTCGATCACAGAAGAAAGCCGCACAAATTGCTCAAGGTTGTGGTTGAATCATTAAAGCAATCCACTTTTTCAAGCATGGATTATTGGAAGTTTACTCCCTCTTTGTGCAGTTTTTCCCCTGACACTTTGACTGCCTGTACTTTTCCTTATCATTGCTGGTGCTCTGTGCCCAGAATACTGCATTGCCCACAGAAGAATCCCCTTTAAAGTTTTAAAAACTATTTTTATGCATGCAAAGGGGAGGGAAGTAAACTACAGGTCCCATGAGGTTGCACACAAATTAATATCAGTCTGGACAGTTCAGCAGCATGTTAATGGACACATAATTATGCTGTCATTGGGTGCACAGAGTAAGCAAACTCAGAATGTTAAGATAATTCTTTTATTTGCTTTATAAGTTGTGTTTGGTACCTTTGCAGGCTACGGACCTGGTGTCATCCATGGCAGCACTGGGGCTCACCCAGATTGTATCAGGGCCCACAGATCAAGCAGGCCACACGCTAGATTTGGTCTTCAGCACGGGGGTTGATATGGATGTGAGGGTCAAGATGTTGGTGCTATGGTCAGATCACTGCACCCTGAAGTTCCAGCTGGGTGCCCCTGCCCCCACACCCCGATCTAGGCAGCGAGCGGATTTATGCTCGCCCGTGGAGATTAGTAGATCCAATTGGATTCCAGAATGCTCTGCGGGAACTGATGCCCTCCAGTGATTCCTTAGATGAGCTGATAGAGGACTGGATTTCCCATCTCTTTGAAGCCATTGATGAAATCACCCCCTGACATCTTCTCTGTCCACAGCAGAAAACATCCCCCTGGTACACTATGGAACTTAGGGGGATGGCAGATGACTGGAGCAAATTTGGAGGTGAGTTTGTGACAAAGCTATAAGAGATCTTATAGGATGCTTATGAAATCCTATGAGATGGCAGTGAAGGCTGCTAAAAAAGAATTTTATGTAGCCTCCATCACGTCTGTTAGCTCTCGCCCAGCTCAGTTATTTAGGATAATTAGGTCTCTTACGTCCCTCTCGGAGAGGACTCAAAATAAAAGAAATTCGACCTTAAGCTGTGAGGCATTTCCGAGCTTTTTTGCAGATAGTCTTGTTGCTCTGCAGTGACCTCCCAGCCAACATTGATACAGTACATGGACTGGAGGCCCCTTGGCCGTCTTTGGATTAGGTCTTTGACACCTTCAGCCAGCTCTCCCAAGCCAATGTTGACAGAATCCTGGGTGCTGTTAGGCTGACCAATTGCTTCTTAGACCTGTGCCCCTCATGGCTGGTGAAAGCCAGCAGCGAGGGGTACAAGGTTCCCTGGAAGATATTGTCAATCTGTCCCTGCGTTTGGAGATCTTCCCAGAGGGGATGAAGGAGTTGGTGGTTGCTTCGCTCTTGAAAAGACCAAATTTAGATCCTGTGGACCTGACCAATTACCACCCAGTCTTAAATCTTTCATTTATGGGTAAAGTAATTGAGAGAGCAGCGGTGGAACAGCTCCAGAAATTCCTGGATGACACATCATTGTTGGATCCATTTCAATCTGACTTCCGCCCTGGCCATGGGATGGAGATGGCGTTGGTTGCCCTCACGGATTATCTCTGCAGGCATCTGGATTGAGGTGGGTCAGTGCTGCTGATATTACTCGATCTTACAGCAGCATTCAACACAGTCGACTATGACCTACTGACTCACTGCCTCGCCGATGTTGGAATTCAGAGGGTAGTCTTACATTGGTTCACCTCATTTCTCCACGGTCGGGGACTGAGGGTGGCGCTGGGAGGGACAGTGTCTCCAAGGTACCCACTTGACTGCTGGGTTCCCCAAAGAGCACTTCTCTCCCCAATGTTATTTAACACCTACATGTGCCCCCGTGCCCAGCTAGCATGAAGTTTCAGGCTGGGGTGTTATCAGTATGCAGATGACACCCAACTATTTCTGTTGATGGGCAGCTGGCCAGATGCCATTCCCATGAACTTAGCCAAGGGATTGAAGGCCATGATTGGTTGGTGGGTGAAAACAGAATCGGCTGAAACTGACTCCAGGTAAGACAGAGTTTCTATGGCAGGAGGTGGGGCAGTTGGGTTGCCAACTCCTGACTCTTGACGGTGTGCCCTTATCACTGGCACTGACAGTCAAGAGTCTGGGTGTGACCTTGGATGCCACCCTGTCTTTGGAGGCCCAGGTCATGAAGGTTGTCAAGCTGGCATTTTTTCACCTGCACCAGATTAGGCAACTGGCTCCCTACCTGTCTCACCCCGATCTAGCCATGGTAATCCATGCAACAGTCACCTCTAGGATAGACTACTGTAATTTGCTCTACATGGGCCTACCCTTATGCCTGATCTGGAAGCTCCAACTGATCCAGAATGCAGCTGCACAGATCCTTACAGGGATCCCTCGGATGGTACCTATCGAACCTGTGCTGCACGAGCTGCACTGGCTACCAGTGGAGTACAGTTTCAGGTTCAAGGTCTTGGTTTTGACCTTCAAGACCCTTAGTAGTCAGGGATCCACACACCTTCAGGACTATCTCTCTCAGTATACCCCTGGAAGAGTGTTACACTCCAGGAATAAGAACCTTCTGGTTGTCCAGGAATAAGAAGCCCTGGCCTGGTTGTCCAGCTGTCCTCAACTAAGGCCAGGGCTTTTTTGTCCCTGGCCCCCACCTGGTGGAACTCTCTGCCAGAAAATATTCTATCTTTCCGCAGGCCATGTAAGGCATAGATGTTCCGCCAGGCATTTGGTTGTGGACAACGACAGGACAGTATAAAATCTGGTACTCTTACACACACCACCCTCCATAGCCCCCTCCCTCCCAGGCGGCTTGTGGAAATTAAAATCTCTCATCTACCATCTTGTGAAGTGTGTTATTTGCTGATATGCTATAGGTATTTTTACATTGGTTTTAACTTGTATTGTTTATTGTATTTGTGCTGTTTTAAGCTGCCCTGAGCCCCGCATACAGGGAAGGGCATCCTAATAAATCCAATTTAATAAATAAATAAACCCTAAGGATCCATAAACAGCTACTGTTCCCTCCTCCCATTCATAATACTTTCCAGTGTAATACAGCCTCCTTGAAATGAAGCACCTCGAATCGAATCCAATACTCTGAATGAAACCTTACACAGAACAACCAGACACAATGCCCAGCCCCAATCAGTTCAGCAGTGTACTAATCAAGCGACAATCAAAAATTGTATACACCAGTCTGCATGCAACCCTATGTACATGCAACTTACCACATAAAACTGACTCTGATGGTACAGATTCTATACATTGGGAAGCATGTTGGTACATAATTGATACAAAACCGCTGGATTGGAGCCTTTTACTTTGTTCTGTTGGGTCTGTATGCCTTCTAGCGCATTACGTAGCAGGAGCATACGTGGAATTGCAGAACACAGTCTTTAATTTAGACTCTTATTGTTTCCACAGAATTGTGAGTTTCTTGGCTTTTGTCTCCAAATGCCGTTGTAAACCCAAGAGAATCAGCAGAGCTTCAAGAAAAGTGTGAGGGAGGCCTTAACTCTGTAGAACTCACAGTGCCTCCCCAGTTCCTAGAGTTTTGCCCTTGCATTCGGTGGTGGGATGAAGCAGAAATGAGAAGACTAAACACATTTCTTTCAGTACCTTTCAAATATTTAACCCCTCTCCCTGAAAATCCCAAACAGTGTTGGGGGGAAAAAGAAAAGCATTATTATAGAAAATGAACTCTACAAATTAGGCCAAATTTAAGGAAAGATTGCTTTGTCCCCTTAATTCATGATCATAATTTAATCATCACCACCCTGTGGGGTTTTGTGGTTGTCTTGTTGTTTGTTCACTTTATATCTGTATATTGCTTTCCTTTGCTTTGTCCCAGATTCTTTCTGCTTGACTCCCATCTGCTTGCTTTCTAGGGTTTCTGCCTGTCCTCCTCAAGTCTTTACCCTTTCTACAGCTCTGTAGACTCAGGTCTGCCTGCTTGTGCTGCTCTTGCTCCTGCAAAAGGGCTTGATTTTATCATATATCAAGTAGCTGTTCCTGTCATGTTGCTTGGCAATTCTTAATTGCACATTAGTGCAGAAGGGGAGGAGCCGGATGAAAAGGGGTGGCCCCATGTCTGGAATCTAAATGTGTTTTGGGGGTTTAAGAGGGGGAGTACAGATGAATTATTGCTGTGAATTATGGCCTCCTAAAGGTAGGAGAGGGGATGACTTCCAAGTGTGTTTTAAGGAGACATGCAGCATAAATAAGATGGTTTTTTTGTCAGTACACTGTGTAGTACAGTTTTCTCTATGATTGTGATACAGATCTGATTTATAGCATTCTGGAGTCTAGTAAAAGTCTAGAAACATCAGGGAAAGAGATCCTCTTGCCCACTTGCCCTCTCCATCTTGGAATGAGTCATACAAGAAGATTTGGAGGATTTTTTTAAAAGCAAAAGCATTTTGAACATGCAAATAAACCTGGAAGATACTTGGCACACTGTTTAAGAAAAGAAATTAAAAGAAGAATCATAACAGGAGTGAAGAAAGAGGATGGAATTACTAATGCGGAAGAAGAGGTACAGCAACAGTTTATACTCTTCTTCTCAGAATTCTATAAGAATACTTCAGCAGTAGAAGAAGGAATAGAGAAGTACATAAAGAAAATATGTATGGAGAAATGTGCATCTGAATATAGAGATATTTTGAATCAAACTATTATGATTCAAGAACTATCACAAGCTGGGTTTCGGTTTCGGCGTCGCGAATGGCGGCCGCTTCTCGGGACGCTCCCGGAGGCGGTTAGCCCACGCGCAGTTAGGGGGGGTCTTCGCATGTGCGAAAGACCCTAGTGAGCCTTAGGCAAAGGCTCCGAACCGGGGGCGCTTGGGGAGTAGCCTCTTTGCCAGCAGACAGCCGGGAAATTGAGGCTTTCTCCCTGCCCCAATCGGCCCCGCTGCGGCGTGCCCGTAATTGGACTTAGCGGCGCCACCGATTTCCAGGAGTGAAGACAGCGCTATGGTTTAACATAAAAAGAAGAAGTAGCATCGAATCGTGAGTTGAAGATCTATTTTGAAGCGTAAATCGGAGCCCCCTGCATGCGTATAAGCGTTGGGAGGAGGGAGGAGTTCCTACCCCCTTTGAGAAGCAAGATCTACAAAGGGAGAGCAAAGGGGGGCAGAGAGAAAAAAAAGTGTTGGTGAAAGTACCGTTGGGGTTGCATGGAAGACTGCGATCATCTTAGCTTCCTGGGGGATGCGGCACGAACTTTTTAAAAGTAAACAAAAAAACAAAATGTCGATAATGGAAAAAGTCCTGCAGACACCGGAAGAGAAGAGAGGAGGGACTTCCAGTCCAGACAGCCCCCCCCAAGAGCTTGCTGTCAATCAACAGGAAAAGGAGATGCTGTGCCCCCTGCTGGAACAATTGCAGAAAATCAACGAAACTCTGTTCAAAATGGAAAGTGTTCTCATCAGTCGACAGAAACAGATATCGGAAACAACTAGAAAGATGATGGAGATCGAACAGAAATCGAATCTGATTCTAGGTTTCCAGGGCGTTAAAGAAGAAGAGAAAGAAGATCTCGGATTTACCTTGACAAATGTCTTGGCACCCCTAACTGGCAGTGAAGCGATAAAGTTAAAAGAAGAGGTGGATAAGGCTCCCAAAGCCTATTCCGCTTTTACAAAAGAAAATATTCTGCCAGTAGAAGGGGATGTTGAGCATAGCAGGCGACAAACTGGAGATCTAATTTCATCTGAAGAGTTTATGGAGCCTTGGAAGCTTGAAGGCCAGAAGTTTAAGGAAAAAGAGAAAAGAAAGAAGACGGATTTCATCTTCAAAATACAGAAACTTCTGAAGAGACACGCCAGCAGGGAGGAAGATGCAGCATTCAAAACTGGGACAAGTGAAGAAGATAGCAGCCCAGGGGAAAGTGGTGATGGAACGGAAGACTTCAAAGTTAAAATGGACTCAATCCATAACTGGAAGAGATTTAAAAAGAAGATACTTTGAGGACTGTTCGTGTAACATCTGGAAGGAGCTGTTTAATTACTAACCCCAATGGACTTTACTAACTGCATTAACAGAGTGACTTTGGACTTTGCAATAGTTAAAAAGAAGATCTTCTAACCATGATAGATGCCAAAATTGGTATTGGTTATTAACCTAAACTAACCCTCACTAACAGGAAAAAATTTCACTCCATCTTTCTCTTTCTCCATCTGTCTACCCTTCCCGTTTCTTATAAAAAGAATAAAATTCTCTCTTTTTTAAGAGAGTTTTACAAAAAAAAAAAAAAAGAACTATCACAAGCTATTAAAAAACTGAAAAAAGACATAGATCCAGGTCCAGGTGGACTAACAGCAATGTATCATAAGTGCCTGGGTGAAAAACTATTACTACCACTACATAAAGTTATGAATGAAATAAGTTAAGAGAAATTATTGCCTCCATCATAGCAAGAAGCACATACAACATGAATACATAAAGAAGGCAATGATCCAACATTAGCACAATCTTACATACCCATCTCATTATTGAATATGGATTATAAACTTTTTACTTCAATAATGTCAGAAAGATTAATGAATTGTATAACAAAATTAATCCACACAGATCAGACTGGCTTTATACCAAAGAGGTTCATGAAAGAGAATGTACATTTTGTGATAAATGCAATAAAGTTTGTGAAAAAGGAAGGAAAGAAAGCAGTGTTTATGTTTTTAGATGCTGAAAAAGCACTTGACAATTTGACTTGGCCTTTTCTATTGAAAATGCTTCTAAGTTTGAATTGCCGCTCAAGATTTTTCAATTAGATAGAGTATTTATACAAAGCAGCATGCCAGAATCTTAATAAATGGATGGTTTTCAAATTGAAAAAGGAACTCATCAGGGTTGCCCACTCTGGCTGCTTTTATTTAATCTTTTGGTAGAAGAACTAGCTGTTAAAATCAGACAAAATTCAAAAATTAAAGGATTAAAAATAGATGGAGAAGAATTCAAAATGAAAAGTTATGCTGATGATGTAGTGATGACAGTTTCAGATCCCCACTTGTTGATGCAACATATGGATCTAATTGAAAAATTTGGATCCCTTTCGGGGTATAAAAGCAATAGGAAAAAAAATCAAAAATAATTTAAAATTTTTTAACGAAGCATGAAGAGGAAGGTATTAGAAAGATTACAGGATGTGTAATAACATCGAACCCAGTTAAAGATGTGGGAATAAATCTGACTGGACATAATGACCCATTAGTCAAAGATAACTATAAAATAACATACAAAAAGACCTCCCGAGGTGGTCTAAATTTAAAATGTCATGGTTGGGAAGAATTTCTGCAATAAAAATGAATGTAATACCTAAATTAAATTTTTTTATTTCAGATTTACCAATCTATATACAGGAGAAAACTATGAAGAAATGGCAGGAACATATAAATATGTTTATATGGAATGCAAAAAACAAAGGTCTTACAAGATGACAAGAAAAGAGGAGGGCTAGCAGTACCCAACATCAAACTATAGTATCAAGCAGCCGGCTTAGTCTGGGTCACGGATTGGATTAAAAACTCAGAGGAAAGGTTAATAAGATTAGAAACTGCAGACTTAGATGAAGGGTTACATAATTACCTGTGGTCCAAGAAAACAATTTTTAAAAAATAATGCAAAACAGAAGTCATGCAATTAGAGATGGTTTATTTAGAATATGGGAAACTGCACGAAGTAGAATTAGCCCTCCAACATCCCCTTTAATGTCACTCATGGAGGCATGTTATGAGAAACATGTTAGAAAAAATGATTCTATAACATATGGAGATGTGATAAACTCTCAAGGAGAAGTTAAGTTTCGGCAAAAGATGATAGATGAAGGGGGGAAAGTACAATGGTTATTATATTTTCAACTGGTCTCAAGATTAAAAAAGAAATTCAGTCATCAAGAGGTACAATAAGGGAGTTGACTGAATTTGAAAAGGTGATTACACAGCAAAAAGCACATTTACTAGGATGAATCTACAAACTATTATCTCAATTTGATACAGAAACAGAACAAGTAAAAATATGTATGGTAAGATGGATGCAAAACTTTGAGGAAGAGATATCTTTTCAACAATGGGAAATCCTACGACCACAGCTAGTCAAGCATTAAGAGAAAACTTGTATAAGATGTCCTATTGGTGGTACATTACTCCAAAGGATATTGAAAAGATGGACAAGAACTACAAAGGGGCATGCTGGAAGTGTAAAGTGGACAGCACCTTTTACCATATGTGGTGGTTGTGTAAAAAGACAAAAAATTGGAAAGAAGTATGTGCTGAAATCCAGAAACTCTTAAAAATTAACATGAAAGCCAAGAGTATGCTATTAGGTATTCTGTCAGAGAACATCTAAAAAATCTCAGAAGAATTATTTAGATACATGATAACAGTGGCCTGTGTTATATTTGCAGTGAAATAGAAAGCAGAAGAGTGTCCAAGCTGAGAGGATTGGAAAGTTAGACTAGCCGAGTACATAGTAATGGCAAAACTAATGAACTATGTGAATAGAAGGCCGATCAAAGAATTTCAGGATAAATGGAAAGCTTATTACTCAAATTCTACCTAATAAATGGGAAGGAAAGATAGAAGTTATTGAAATGATATATATATAAATTATTACTATTCTCTCTAATACATAATATATTAAAAATGGGGGGAATAAGGGGGTAATATTTACTTTTATAACATTTATTTCATTATATTATTATTAGTTGTATAATTATATTTTAAAATATTGCCTAAAATTATTAATGTGCCTGTTGGATATAATATGGAGCAGTTTATGATTTATGTTAATTATTATTATGAAATTATTTAATTATTATTAACTGATGCCTGGAAAGCTACTAACTACAAATTTCTACAATTGTGTCTATTGTACTATATAGCATTATTATATAATTATTCTCTCTTTTTTGATGTTCTGTTAATATCTAAATATCTAATTTTTTAAAATTCTCTCAGATTTCCCCCTGGCCTTTTGCTGCCCCTCAAAGGTCACTCCCCACTCACATCGAGGTCATTGTGCCCACTCTGTACATTCCACCATCCTCCCCATTATCAGAATCTAGGGTCAGTCCAAGCCGAATTCCAGGGTCAAAGTTCAGCCCAAAGGATTGTTAACAAGAGAGCAGAGTCCAATTAAGAGCGTTATACAGGATGAAAGGCCCAACAGTCCAAGGTCGTTCATGAGTGCAGGGAGGAAGATTCCAGATTTAAGATCTGGTCCAAGGGTCACAGGAGCAAAGTTCAGAGCTGTGATTGCTAAGTCAAGAGGTTGGTGACTTGTTGCTTCCACATCATGCAGTCTGACTGGCTTTAATAGATCTCTGATGGAAGGTATTTCTTGCAGCCAGCTGCTTGGGAGTAACCCTGCAGCTACTCATCATCAGCAAGCAGCTGGTGTTCGGTCAGGAGATGTGTGCTTTGTCTTCCTTCCTGAAGCTCTTTTCTAAGCCTTCATCTCCAGTGCTCAAAGAGTGTGGGTGAAACTGGAGGGCTAGTAACAACCACTTGGGTTTCCTCTGTTGGAACAGGGTTGGAGGTGCTGGTGACTCTGTTATCAGCTGTGAACTCTGACAAGCCTGAAGCTCATCTTCTTGTTTGCCCATTTCTGCTGGTTCAGAGCTGATTTCCTGAGGGTTTTCTTCTCCTGAAGAGTCCTTGCTGTCGCTGAGTCCTGGGTGACCCATGACACCCCTTCATCTGTGTATAAACTCCATTTCCCCCTTGTTTTAAAATTTTTCATCTTGTTACAAGCGGCATGAATCTAGCAATATGAGGCTATCACTAATCTCAGATCACTGAATAAAAAAAATAGAATGATGAGGGAAAAGTGTAAAAGGAGCTGTGCAAGGTTTAGTTCCCTGCTGGTATAAACTTGAAAGGGAGATTGGAGAGGAGGCAAACACCAGTATCCCCAGTGCCAAAAACATACACACCAAAAAACGGATTTCGGTGCATGCAAACAAAATAAAGGGGTTGGAGGATTGTCAGTATGGAATGAAATTGACAGATGTAGAGGGGGAGACACTGGGATGGGAAGCCTAAATTTTTGAAAACATTTTCCCCTTTAATGCTTTAGTGAACAAAAGTGAGGGGGAAAACCATTTGGCAGTCTCTGGAACCCTAACATTAAAATGGCAGCTGAGCCACATGGATCTTCTGCGAAATGCCAAATTTAAGAATCACTTAGCATCAATCCATTTAGAGGAAGAGTGCAATCAACACAGGGCAGGCTTTAAACTGCCAAGATCATGACCAGTGTGCAGGATCAAATTACTGAATCACTAAGAGAAAAACCATACAAATTTGCAAGAAAGGGCAGGAAATTAGCTTTACTATGCAGTTGTGCTAGGGCATCAGTGAAAATACCCCCCCATTTTTTTCAATTTTAGTTTTGTGGCACAGGACTGAAAATGCTCTTCAGAGCTTCTACCAGAGGTCTTCTTTCCCATACAAATTGCAGCTCTGTGCAAAGTGTGGTAGAGTTGCAGCTGACTTTGCACAGGAGAGCACAAAAAATATTGCCAACAATTGCAGTTTGCAATGCCAGTGTCAATGGATTCTACTGTGCATTCTGTACACTCAATATGTTCCCCTATATTATGAAATTGTGTGACTTTTCCCCATTTTTCACAGTGGCTGATAATACAAGAGAGAATCCCCTAGTGCACTGCAATATGGGAAACAGGACTTGGCTGCTGCTTGTCAGTTTCAGAAAAAGTCTGGTCAGTTTCAACAGTGGGGGTTTTCCCTCTTTCCCTGCACTCCTTTCTCTTCCCTTTCCTTCAAGGAACTAATGCTAAAATGCATGCACAAAACCTGAACCATGGGAATTTAAATGGAAGGTGCTTGCTGGACACTACTGTGCAGCTGTGATAGGACAATTGCATAATTTTTTGACACCTCCCCCACATGTCCCAAATGATGTTCCACCCCGATTTAGAAAAGTGCGTTTTTTAATTCTAACTGCAGAATAAATACACTGGAGGGAAAAGAATGGTGTGTAAGGCGGGTACAGAATCCAAAGTCAAGATCAAAGGCTTACTGCTCTGAAAATTACTGCCTGTGTAATGGGCCATAGTAGCACATCAGCTAGAATGTTCATTCACTCAATTGGCCATGAGCCCGGTGAAATGACAGCATCTATGACCAGGTGTGTCTGTATTGGTTGTATGGGAGGCTTCTGAAAATAGCAGCTGATGGGTAGTTTTGAAGGAGAGGAAGGGAAGGGCAAATTTTTTAATGTTGGCCAATAAAAACAATGGCATTTGCTACTTGCATTTAACATAGATGTCTGCAGAACCATGCCTTGATGAGGCCTGAGGCTGCCCAGCAGCTGACTGGGTATGTGATGTTGACTTCAGGAGAAAGAAGGCCTGGATAATTAGGTGAAGTGGAACTGCAGGAGGTACCCAGCTTCTTGCCTGCCTTTTGTATATTCATGAACTGTCATGATTGATGGAAGGACAGTGTTTGGTGACACTGTCATTTGCCAGTTGAAAGGTAGTCTTGAGGCTGGAACTGAGCTCAGATGGGTCTTAAAGGGCCCGGCAATCAGCTCATTTGGATGTCTGTGATGTTGGCATCTTCATTTTGTTGTTTCTAACTGTTTCCGAAGGACATCTGTTAATTTGTATAGATGGGTGAGATGCTTTTGTTTAAAGACATCAAATTATGTCGTGCAAGCGTTGCGCTATCAAAGTTTCCATCAAAGTTGAAACTGCTTTTTGGGGGGCCATGCAGAGAATAGTGATTGAAAAAAACGGTTTGAAGTTTGGGTTTGTTTTTTATTCTTTCTCACTTTTTAAAAATATATATAAATAGATACGAAGAGATTTGGTTTCCTGCATTTCAGGAATATAAGCCATTATTTCCCGATGCCTGTATTCACAGACAGGCACGAGCAAAAGCATCTGTTAAATTATAAATTTCAGGATAAATGAGGCTTGCTAAATTTCATATTTGCTCAGGGGGAGAAGGCCTCTGTGGCTGGACAGAAAGCAGAAAGGGGTGGAGGAGGGGAGGGAGAAGAGAGAACAGGACAAAGTCATATGTAATTAATTCAAGTGGGAAAATGCTTTTACTGTGTAATATTTAGTCACATATTTCAACAATAATAGCGTTTCTGTCAGGGAAGTTACATTTTTCAAAGGTATTGCTTTCACCAAGATACTGTGATATTAACTGGAAGCTAAGCTTTCCTGTGTGGGCACCCAAGTCAGGCTGCCTCCTTCTTTCCTAATGGTGGAAGGATGTCCATTTGTACCCGAGGGCCTGCTTCCTGTGTGCCTGCATTCTGGTCCAATTGGAGGCTTGCTTAACTCACAAATAAAACATCGGACATAGTCATCCCACTCCAGTGGCAGTAGCAAGCTGGTTGTGTGTAGCCAGTGTTGAGATCCATCCTGTTAAACTCTGCAGGTAGTCAAATGACCCTCTCATTTGGCAAGGTCCAGTGGTTTAGGAAGTGCAAAACCATTAGAGTTGCTTATAGTGGAGTAACTAGAAACCAGTTTTTGCCCATTTGCTCTGAACTTTAGGAGGTGCTGTCACTGGTTCCTTGTCAGATTCTTAAACAGTCATCCTATCCCACCAATTCAGAAGTGATGTTTTAACCTTTGTCATTGATTCAGCAATGGAGTGCTTGTGTGGCATGAGAAAGAACCAGACTGACATCTCCCTCTCCAAAGGTTTTGGGTAATGACTGGGGAAGATCTTTGCTGGAGACTTTGGAGAGGTACTGCTAGGACAATCCTAAAAGGACCAATGGTGTGAATTCATAGAAGGCTCAGTAAGGACTCATGAACTTCTGAAGCTGCTTTATGCCAGGCCAATCCACTGGCCCATCTAATTCAGTTTTGTTTCCTCTGTCTGGCATCCGTTTTCCAGGGTCACAGGAACACATAGGTCATCTTCAGTATGTGCTGCCTGAGATCCTTTAACTGGAGATGCCATGGTGTTAACATGGACTTTTGTGCATACAAAGTAGGTACTCTGTTACTGGGAGACTCGAATCCTGCATCATATTTCCATTTTCAACTGTTTTGTTTTTTCTGTCTCTTGCTATTGAGCATTTCCAGGCTCTTTGGGCAGGACATGAAGTCATTCCAGAAAAGCCTGCTAGTTGGCAGATTCAAGTCCAGCTGAGCTTTGGGTTGACTAGGTGGCATCAGGATTCAGCCTTACCTTGGGCAAGAGTCTGACATCACATGAAGAGTCTTACAGTAGGACTGGTAGCCCATGCTGAATCCCAGGGGTCCCCCATAGCAATGATATATGCTCCAACCATAGATGCCTCTAAATTTCAGTCTGATGTGCTTTCCTTTCTTCATTCCTTTTTTTCTGGTGTCTTTTTGTCTTTTTATACGTGCATGTGTGCACCTGGCGGTCATGGCAACCTCTGGTGACTGACTGTGTGTGCAGTTGGAAGTCATGGCAACCTCTGGTGACTGACCCCTACTGGGGACCTGGAGGATATTCAGAGAGGTGGTTGAATAAAGCCTGACCCTGCCTCCCAACTGCTGGTATTCCAAGGAGATCTCGCATCCAAGTACTTGCCAGAGTCGATTCTGCTTAGCTTCTGATATCTGACAAGATCAACTTGCCTGGGCTATCCAGGTCAGGGCCCTTACTTCATTCCCATACTCCTTCATCACTGACTCTATTCACCTTCACCTCTGGAACACCAGGTGCAATGGCATCAATGGGTCTTGACCAAAACAGTGCAGCAGATTGATGCCTCCCTACCTGAAGTCCTGCTTCTGAAGATATGATGCTGAGTTAAGTATTTCTAGAATAATGCCTTTTATTGCTTCACCAGGAAGAGTCGGGCTGCTGTGCTTATTATAAAAACCTGCAGTTGCTCCTTGGTTTGTACTAATGGAAAACTTACGCCACCTAACTCTCTGTATCCAGTTGCCTTGTGGACAGATCCCCTACTGCTTCATCAGTTGAGGTCTTATTTGTGGCTGCAGCCTCAGCTAAGTTTGCTTTGCTGGACAGCTCCTCTGACTTGTTCTCTGGCCTGTGTATTTGGCACTCAGTCAGATGGTGGCTTGGCGAGTCATAGTCTCTTGAGTAACAGACAGCAGAAGTAACAGAAAAGGACCTTGCAGTATGACTCAGATGAAAAAGAGAACCTTGCACTCCAGAAACTGTCTAGAGAAGTGCTAAAGAATAAGAACACAAGAATGTCCTGATGGGTTGAGCCACAACAGGACATTTTACATAGGCACATAGTGTGCAAGATGAGTTTTAAAAAGAGCATGAGCCATCTTGTCATCCACTGTTGATATGCCCTTTGATGAGAACAACTAATTTGGAAGCAGTAATGTGGAGTACATGTGATGCAGTCCCTACAAGGAATCCTGGTCGTCTTGCTCTTCCCTTTACTTTTTCTCTTGTTGGTATTTTACCATTTAGACACTGAAACAAGAAGCAGCTTTCCCAAGGGGTTAAAGCTCCCTCCCACTACAGCAGCTTCCAATATGTCACTTCATTGCTATGGTATTCACTGCCACAGGAGGTGGTGGCAGCTACAAGCATGGACAGCTTCAAGAGGGAATTAGATAAGCATATGGAACAGAAGTCCATCAGTGGCTGTTAGCCACAAGGTATAGATAGGAACTCTCAGGCTGGTGCAAGTGATGCTCTGTATTCTTGGTGCTTGGGGGGGGCAACAGTGGGAGGGCTTCTAGTGTCCTGGCCCCACTGCTGGACCTCCTGATGGCACCTGGTATTTTTGGCCACTGTATGACAGAGTGTTGGACTAGATGGGCCATTGGCCTGATCCAACAGTGGCTTCTCTTATGTTCTTATGCAGTGGGACTACTGGAACTAGAGTTCCCAAGCATCTCCCAGAACTGGTGTAAAACCATCTTGTGTGTCTCTCAGTGCTGCTGTGGATTATGGTGGTTAGGATTTTGTGAGGTTTTATGACTGTGATTTATGAGCCATTGTGGTGTAGTGCTAAAGGTATCAGACCTAGGACCGTGGAGACCCCGAGTCAACTTCCCACACAGCCATGAAACTCACTAGATGACCTTGGACCAGACATATTCTCTCAGCCTAACCTACTTCCCTGAGTTGCTGTGAGGATAAAGTGGAGTAATTATATACACTGCTTCAAGTTCCTCGGAGGTAAAGGTTCCCTTTCTCGAAAGCCAGTCGAATCCGACTCTAGGGTTGCGGTGCTCATCTCTGTTTCAAAGCTGAAGAGCCAGCGCTGTCTGAAGATGTTTCCGTGGTCATGTGGCCGGCATGACTAAACACCAAGGTGCACGGAACACTGTCACCTTCCCACCGAAGTGGTACCTATTTATCTACTTGTAATTTCTTGCTTTTGAACTGCTAGGTTGGCAGGAGCTGGAACTAGAGACGGGAGCTCACTCCGTCATGCGGCACCTGGGTCTCGAACTGCTGAACTACTGACCTTCCACAGCCTGAAGTTCAGTGTCTTAACCACTTGAGCCACCGCAGCGGAGGAGGAAGGGATAAAAATGTAATAGTTTGTAATGCGGTTTTACTGTGTTGGGCCCAGACTCAATTTTTCCTCAATGAAACACAGCTGTCCTGCATCCCTTTTTCCACTGTAGCCCACTGATCTCCACAAAATGATGCTTCTTTGGGAAAAGGGGACTCAGGAATAACATGAGTCTGTAGCAGCAAGGGGGAACCAGTGGAAATTACCAAATGAGTTTGGATCCAACCCATTTTGACCCCCTCTCTCATTCCCCCAATCCCACTGGGTAACTGGATTCTGATATATGTGTGGTGCTCCAATATCATTTTTCTATAGGAGTTCCAGTAGAGAAGCTGTGAATACCTTCTGTCCAAGAGGTCCCACCAAGCTTGCATAGTTTTGAAGCTTGTTTCAGACATGTTGCCAAATGGAGACTACACTAGTGGGCTAAATGCAATACTTTGCTTCATGTTTGTGTTTCTAGCTGGATTACAGGAGATAGCACCCTCAATTGGTTCTGGCTTTGCAGAGATTCTCAGGCCTTTTTACCTAGTGAATATTTGTGAAAGTTGGCAATGAAGTGACATATTGGAAGCTGCTGTAGTGGGAGGGAGCTTTAACTCCTTGGGAAATCTTCTTGTTGCAGTGTCTAAATGGTACCACAGCTCAGTGTGCTGTTCTCCTCCACCCCTTTTCAACAAAGAGATGTTAGCACAGCTCCTATTCCGAAAAGTGTACCCTGGCATGCTGCACAGTTCTGAACTGCTTGTGTCTGTGCTCTCAGGGAAGCTGAATTGGATTTGATAGCATCAGATTGTTTTCAAGTGGCATTTTCATCAGAGAGAAGGGGAGGTGACTCCATAGCTAATAGCAGGATTATCAGGGGGAGCTGGGCCGCGGAAGAAGCCTGTGAAATGCAGCATTTTGTTGTAGAGATAGAAATTGATTTCATTAGAAAGCTTCTGATGCAGTCCCAATACATGTTCCTTGACTCCTTGGCTTATTATAATTGCTAAGAGGTAATCAATATCATGGGCCAAATTTCCAAAATATCCCTTTCTGTTGATCTAGGTAGTTTGAAGTTTGGGAACATAACTGATATTTAGGACACTGAATATCTGGTTGGTTGCTTCTTGCAGCTGTGGCTGTCCATCCATTTCTGCACCTTCTCCCCTCCACAGAGTTCATGTCTTTTTTTTTAAGACAATCTTTCCATCTGTCTAGATCCCCCCCCCTTTCTGTATAAGCGGAGGTAGTTGCAGTTTTTGCCTAGTGATTTTAAAAACAAAAACCTGACACTTGTTCCGTGAAGGCATCTTCTTCCCTTGGTTATCAGTCCCTCAATTTATGGCTTCAGCTTTGGAAATTTATGCCTGTGACTCCCATCTTTGTATTTACTCCAATTAACACATAAACCCTAATTACTCAGATCAAGGGAGTTGGGAGTCCATAAATGGAAAGTGACACGGCAAAGCTTGGCAGCTGGTTTAAGCAGCAAGGTGACAAAAAACAGGGAAGTATCAATTATATGACATTGATGGGGAGGCTTTTAGGAGGAGGTGGAAGAGAGAAAAGAGTAGGAGATGCTAGCATCTCGAGGTGTTGCCCATTTGCTTGCTGCCTGAGTGGAGTGGTCTATAAATCCCAGCTGGCAAATTATAGCTGCTGTGACTTTTTGGGGAAGGATGGTTCATAGGGATTGAATTAGCTGAGCTATCCTGTTTTGTGCTGCTATTCTCATTTGGGGAGAAGGAGGCTCTCCTCCCTCCCTCTTGGATTTTTCCAAACTGGCAACCCTTCTACAATGTGACATGCCTGTGTAGATTGTTTTGTCTATATTTTCAGTGGAGACAAGCATCTGGTTAAAGTGTTACATAGGGGCTTACCTTAGAAGCTGCCTTTGGCAATGTCCCCCCTCCCACCATAGTTGGGTTTTTAAAGAACTAACTTGGGTGAAAGTAGTGAGAATTGGGTTCGGGAATCTTTACAGGTAGCTGGCAATGGGATGAAGAGCTAAGCTTCCATGTGGCTGAGCCATCAACAGCATGGGAAAGATTACCAGCTTTGTATCAGAGCCCTTTGGGAAGAAAACAAGATGGTGTGTCTATGCCATACCAATTTTTCCACCAAGTTGGAGACAGACTGGCTATGGGTAAATGGCAGCTTTTGCTGAACAGCTGCTGATTTTAGCACAGGCTTGTCACTTCCCAGTCTCAGATAGGGACCTCCAACTACCAGGGGCCTCTTCTCCCTCCTGCCATATATAAATAGTCTACCTATAAATGTATGTCCATGAATCTTAGTCCCCCCCCTTCCCCCATAAATGGTAGCTCAGGGGCTTCAGAGGCTTCTTTCATGCAGCCCCTTGCGTTTTCTTGTGTTGCATTTTCTTATTCATCTTCCACACATCAGCCTTCCTCCCCTTCTCCATTCAATCCTCACCAGGATCCTGTTGAATGAAGAAGGAGAAGAGAAGAGATTGGATTTATACCCTGCCCTTCACTCAAGTCTCAGAGCATCTTACAAACTCCTTTCCCTTCCCCTCCCCACAACAGACTCCCTGTGAGGTAGGTGGGGCTGAGAGAGCTCTTTCCAGAACTGTCCTTGAGAGAACAGCTGTGACAGAACTATGGCTTGCCCAAGGTCATCCAGCAGCTGCAGGTGGAGGAGTGGGAAATCAAACCCGGTTCTCCCTAATTGGAGTCCACGCACGTAACCAGTACACCAAACTGGCTCCTGAAGGCTGCAACCCAAACCCCACCACCCATTAATCCAGTAGGTGTTAGGGGAGTAAATTCCAGTGGTGTGTCTGGATGTGGGAGTTATGCAGACTTGTAGCCTTCTCATACCCCTCCTACACCTCCGTCCCCACAGGCTGTCTTATCTCAGCCTTCCTCCTTCCTTTTGTATGGTTTGAGCAGTCGACCAATGGTAATTGAGGTCTCTTCTATACTATGTATAGTATAGAAATGCTAATATCACACTTGCTTCATGTTACTACATGTTCTGTAAGGATGAAGTCTTCAACATATGGTATTGGAACTGACCCAGAATGCCTTGTGGCATGTCTTCCTCGGACTCTGTTTGAAACAACAGCCACCAGGATTCCTACCACATGCAAACATGTGGAATGCAAACTGTCCTATTTGTTAGTTGGTGTGCGTTGATCTGAACATATGCCAAATACTTGCATGACTTTCTGTTATTGCTTCCTCCCCTCTCTCTTTTATAATACAGATTACATTGCTAGTGGCAATACATATTTAATTGGTGCCTCATCACATACACCGTTCGAGGTTTGTAACTACTCAAGCATCGGGGATTTTAAAACTGTGAAATAGGTTCTCCCCCCCAAAAAAAACTCTTTATGCCCTACCCCAAATCAGGTAGGAAGTAGTGAGGTGTTTTGGGGAGGGGTGGAAGAAGAGAAGGAAATGGCTAATTGATATCTTTAGCGAAGAAGCTGTTCTACAAGAGTATTTGAAATGTTACGGAGTTGCCAGAAGGCCCATTAACATAAATGTTTAACTCAGACACGCGCAAACTTATGTACCAAAATGAAAATGTTTCATGCATTAATTTGCTGCAGAAGGTACTAACATAACAATTAGAACGGCATTCTGCCTGCTTACATTTAAATTTCCTGGGGCACTCTTTCAGTGCTAATGCATAGCGATGATATAGGGTCTTCTCCTCCCCCAAGCTTCCATGCAGCAGTTTATTCTTTTGTTAAATTGAATTCGAACAGTTTTGAAACCTGGCAGCAGTAAAAGATGACTGTGCGTGCACATGCGTGTCAGTTTTTCAACTGTAAACACAAAAAAAGGGAGGAGATGAAATTTGGATGCTATAATGCATAAATGAAGAAGTCCACTCCAATTAAAATAGGTTCCAAGTTATCTACAGTTACAGAACACTGTGCCGTAGTTCCAACTGTGCTCTGAGGAACCTGGAATTCCTTGGAAGCTTTTCAGGGGTTCCTCTGTGAAAAGATTATCAGTGCAGACAAAGCCCCCCCCCCCACTCCCTGATGCCTGGATGTTTTAGGGTAAGATAGTGGGCAAATAAACATTCAGACATGAGGGAGTGTCTGAATGTGCTGTAGGGATCATTCTCAACTGAACATATGAAGATACCTTATATGGAGTCTTAACTACTGCTGCTTTAGCTCAGCATTGTCTCTTCTGACTGACAGCAATTCTCCAAAGTCCCCAACAGAGAGAGGCCTTTCCCAATATCTGTTGTCTGAGATGCACCAGGGATTAAGGTGGGGGACATTTTGCATGACCATAAGGAGCTCTGCCACTAGTCACAGCTCTTCCATTGGTCCTACAGACAATCACTGAGACTAACAGCCCAGGCTGGTGCCCTGTGTGAACTGAGAATGTGCCTTAGAATCCTTTACAACTTGCAAGGTTTCCATTTTAGATGCACAGGGCTCTTTGGAATATGGAAAATGTCTCTTGAAAGTAGACAATTTCCAAACCACTGCTGCAGTTGGTTCTGTGCGTATTCCAGACTTTGAAATAAAAATCCCTTGAAACTCTGCAAGCTGAGAAGCAAAATTCCGTGATGCAAATGAAGCAACCATATGTCTATTCTTTAGTTTTGCACAGTTGTGTTAATTTAACTATTTTGCCCAATTTAGGGTAGTTCTGTTAGTCAAGTGGAAGAGCAAGGAATTATGTAGGGAGCTGGAACTTGGGGATCTTGTTCAGCCTCTTCCTAGCTTATTAGATTTCACCTGGCATTGCCTATACGCTTTGGAGCATATCTTTATAGCCATAAAGGCTAATGCTCATTTGGCTGATTTTTGTGTTAAACAAAATCTTACATTCTTAAGCTGAATTCTTGGTCATGTTCATCATGTTCTATGACCTTTTTAAGCTCCTATGGGATTTTGGCATGAACATAACTCTGGCTGTAATTCATCTAAAATTCATGAAATGTTGGTAACAAATCCACTTAGGCATTCATTGTAAACTTGCTTAAGGCCTTGCACCCTTTAGAAGTTTGGTATCAGGCCCGGCTCCAGTAGTTGGATGGGTCAGAGTCCAGCAACAGTGAAGTGAAAAAGAGGTTCATAGAAAACGTTTCCAGTGGCCCACAGCCCTGGACAAGCCTGGCCTGAAAGCATCTGTAAGGATCCAGGAGCACCATCAGGCCAGCAATAACCTGCTACATGGTTGTCTGCTGATGCCTCCTTTGGGTAGAACTGGGTGGTTTTGTACAAGCAGATTTTTAGTACCTAAGTTCAGGATGTGCTGTAGGCTGCAATGCTGGCATTTAGTCTATAAACTGAGATGAGTTCAAAAGTCTGCATGCTAAAACCTCCTACATGTGTGAAAGCAGCTGTGATTTTTGCATCTGCCAGGCTGGGTGTAAATGAATCAACCTGGTTGCATCACAGCAGCTATTCCATGTTCTAGGGAAGATTTCATCAGTAGGATCTGATAGAAATCAATAACTAATCCAGATGACTGTGGATAATTTTTACAGCTTGATCAACATCTCTTTGCTTTATAGAGGAATGCGTGAAAACAGATGATATCCGCAGTGACTGTGTGAATGTTAGGATTGTTTGCTGTTTTCCTGCTCTTGCTATCTCTGTCTGTGGTATTAGTACAGAACGTGTGTGTGCATGTGCGTGCTTAGGCACATGTGCACTCATTGGATTGGACATAACAGTTCTGCAGCAGGTACATAAGTTTAAACAGTCTGGCTGTTTTACCCTTCCTAAACCAGCCGTTGTCGTTAGTTCTGAAGGGCTTATTATATGTAGCCATGTGACTGAGATTGGCTCACCTACAAACAACCATTTTGCTCCATAGAGTATGGTGGGGTGGGAGAGGGCTGGAGGAGTGTGTGGCTGCCGCAAACATTGCTGCTTGTAGCAAATGCTTGCCCTAAACTGAACACTGTAGAATAAAAATGGAAACATAAAAATAGCAGTTGGAAAGATAAAACAGCATTTATAGTACTAATAAAAACCGTTGTGGCTTCCACAGGAAAACATGCTTTGTAACCTAATGCTTTACCTGCAAAGACTGTCGAGTTTCTAAGAGTTATAGCTGTTTTTGTAAGAGAAGCGCAGAGATTTGCTTCGGGGCTGAGTGATAGATCCTCCTGCCTGGAGCATCCCAGTGTGTTTATACATGGCTTGTATGGCAGCTTTCATAAGACATTTACCCCATGATTTGCGATGAGCTTATGTGTGAATAATTAATGGCAATTAATCCTTAATTACAGTAATTAGGCAAGTCACAGGAAATTAAGCTGCAGCTGGAGAAGACCATGCCTGCGAAGAGAGGATCGGGGGCTGTGTGCGTGTGCCACTCACTGACAATGTTGCTCGGATGAGCCACATTCAGCTGCTTTTGGCATTCCTATTGGCAGCCTTGGGTGGGACCAGAGCTTCCATGGCAATCCAGAATTGTCGCCAAGAGGGTTTTTTTAGTTCAAGTGCCAAAATATTTTGTTGCATATGGCTGAGGTCTACATTTATTGTGAGCCATAATTGTTCTTGGCTTGGTAACAACCATTTAAAAAAAATTTTTTTTAAAGACCTTTGTATTTCTGAAAAGATCCTAGGGGTGTTAAACTTGATGTAGTATTTTGGAACAATATATATGAATTTTGCATTTTCAAAACTTACCTGGCTCAAAATCTTCAGAGAACGAATATATTGCATTTTTGGGTGTGAACATGGTCACCTGCCTTTCTGAAGGCTGATTCTCCTACTAACAGGTGATCTCCTCTGGGAGAGCATCAATATGAACAAGCTAGCATGGGAGGTAGACCAGGGAAGTGAAAGTTAGTGAAAGAGGCTCGGCCATCTCTGAGTCTCGTTGGATGTTTGGCTAGTGGGTTTATCCTTAGAACAACCCTGTGAGGTAAGTTGGGCTGAGAATGTGCAACTGTCCTGAGGTCACTGCGTGAGTTTCCATGGCAGTGTAGGGATTTGAACCTGGGTCCCACAGCTCCTAGTCTGACACACTGGTCAGGATACCACTCTTGGGTCTGTTTAGGTAAGATTCACACACTAGAATCTTGAAGTTATTTTTTTTAACCAGTGAGTGACACCTTTTAGTTTTTGGTGCCTCCATTCAAAATATTGTAAAAATGGAATATGGCTGTTTTAGTACCAAATATATTTTGTGTAATGTATCTCTTTACCCTTGACTTGGAAGCCTGGAAATTTTCATGTACCTTTTAGTATCCTTTGTGGAGAAACTCTGGGTTGGTTGTTAATATAGAATGCAGGAACTAGTTTTAGGTGAGAGCCTGTGGATTCCCAGGAATTAAGCATATTTGGGAAGGGGATGTAAGTGGAATGCACTGCGGACATAGATTGACAGGAAATAATGGTTGTTTCGATACTAACTGCCTTGCCTTCTTTATTGGCCTCTGTGCTTGTGGGACAGATGGAAAGCCACTTTGGATAACCTACTGAAAATATTTTTGCCAGTCCCTAAGCCTGTTCAACACATTCCAGAAACTGCTTTGCCTTCCAAGTGGGGCATGTTTGTGCCAAGAAGAATCCAGCGTAGAGCACATGTGGAGAAGTGTGCATTAGTATCAATGAAGCCTTTAGAAAAGCAATGGGTAATTTATGAGTTTATGGGAAATGCCTGCACAATCCCACCAAATTACAGGGTTCCTATAATTTGCTCGGTGATTTGGAGGTGCGGCGCCCAAACCTGCTGTGGTGTGTGTAACTGAGCCTTTGATTCGACTTTATTCAAACAAGTGATCTGCTGAGGAGACTTTTTGAGTGGAGAGATGCCACAGCTAGATTGCAAAATAATTTTTCATTAAGAGCACAGTAGAGCTAAAACACGGGCATTTGTAAACTTGGCAGAATGGCACCAGTTTAAAGTAGGTACACTTTTCAGGTGAGCATCTGTACTGCATATATCTTTAATACAAAGACAGCTAGTGTAGTACAATGAGGAACTGGGAACGTGCCTTTTTAAATAAATGCCTTTGGAGATTATGAGCAAGATTTTGTTTCATGCTCACATTTAAAATACAGCAGCTAAAAAAACTGGAACCTTTGCCCTATCTATAGTAGGGAAACTGAGCAAATATGCCTCCTAATTTCTCTAATTTTGCACAATTCTTTTGTGTATTATGTAAGGAGCTTTCTGGAATACTGAAGCTTTGCCCTCAACTTCAGCCATCTCTCTGTGGCCTTGGTGGAATGTTACTTGTTCATTCTGAATCATGTTTCCAAAAACTTGCTTTTAAAAAAACATAGTAGAGAAACCCTACTTTGGTGTCCAGTGCTACATTTTGCAGTTTTTTGCTGCTGCTTTAGAATTAAGAAATACATTTAATGTTATATTTAGTGTTGGTTATAATTTTGGGATCAAGGTGTTCTTTGACCACTGTACCCACTGATACTGGAATATGCTCATGTATGTTCAATGTTTCTGAAGTTTAATATTTAAAGAGTCCATTGTGGGGATATGGTGCCCATCCTTTGCTTGCAATATCCTGAAGACCTTTTTTCATTTAATACAGAATAAATTCAAACACCTGCCCCTTATCAAATCTTTGAAGATTTGGAGTTCTATATTGCCAACAGGCAGTCAGCCTGCACACAGTAAAGAGTGTGAATTTTGGCTCTCTAGAGCAAATCTCTCTGTGTTCTAGGGAGGCCTGTACTGTGTCAGCAACCTAGCAGGATACACAGGTGCTGGACCACTTTTTAATTCAACAATAGGAACCTGCAACTGGTTTGTGGTGTGTCTGTATCAAGATTATAGTTTTTGAAAACATGTATAACTTGAACCATGTAGAAACCTTCAGATCAATTTTTAATTTACTTGTACGAATGGATGACTCATTTGAAAGAGAAAATTTTGACACATAGAGAAGACATTTTGGATGTACAGCCATGGTGGCATTTATCTACTTCAGCTGCAGTTTGGAGTGGAAATAAGTCACAGGATCTTAATAATGGTCTTGATTTTATAAATGATTTCCACCCCCCTCCTTCTCCTGAAATAAGCAATCCATTCATTTTAATATGTAGAATTGGTTTGCTAGCAGGGCGACAGTTAAAAAGACTTCCAACTGTGACACAAGTGCAACCATATTGCTTCCTATTACTCGCTAAGGTGGTTGTTTAGAGGAGAGAATGTTCTCCCTGGATATGTTTAAAGTGCTGTAATTTTATTTAGGATAATGAGGATTTATAACAGTTTTGCCATATGAAAGGCTGCTTTTAGGCTGAGCAAAATAGGCTGTTTTGGTTATTGAAAGCGTGCTTAACTGTAGTGTGTATTTGTGTGCACCATAATGTCACGCAGGAAGTACTTCTGTTGGTTATTGCTGCAGATCTTCTGCATAAAGGCCAGTCACACCAATTGAGCCCTCCTGCGCTAATTCATCATCCGTATGCAGTTGTGGTTCTGATTCTTATCCTTCAACTTGCTTTAAAGAATCTCTCTTTTTTATTAATGGCGATCACCCTTCTGTAATTAGCTATAAATTCCTCAATTGCTTACATAAGGAATAGATTTTCAAAGTTTGTGTTAGAGGCATGATCCTTCAGAGCCTATACTCCTTTCATGTTTCCTTGCCAATATCACTCTTCTTCTGCACAATAAATATTTTCATTTTTTTTTTTGTTTTTAATACCATTCCCTGGTCTAGCATTTGCTTGTGCATTCTCGTTCTCTGTCTCCCCCCCCCGCTTAACTGTACATTTAATGCTCTGTTTATAAATCTAAAGCAGAAGGAATTGAACTGTTACAGATTTTTATCAGGTTTTATCTCCTTGCTGGAAATCTTGGCTCTCAAAACATTTCTAATTTCCCTTATTTGAAGGTTCAAACAGTTTCAAATTACTGCCCCTGGATTGTTCTTGACATGCAGAATGGTAAATTTGAGCCGAGGAAATGCAGGAATGTATTGTGTGTGCTTTTCCTGAACAAGGGAATTCAACGGGTAAATTACAGTCATTTACTTGGAGTGTAATTTACTTGGGAGCCTTTAGGCAAATGCAGGCAGAAGGACAGAAGAGAACAAAATAGCTCAAAACTGGGTTTCTTGCCTTCCCCACCTTTCATAGAATACAGAATTCATTCCAGGAACAAGGAGAAAAGGAAGGTTCTGAGTTGAAAATGATTCTGTTTTTCTCCCTTCATTAACAGAGAAAGATCATAAGTCTTCTGAGTAATTTACGTGAGGATTGCAAATTAAATCTCTCTAAGTAAACCAAGCATTTTCCTGGCCTAACTATAGTCTTGTGTTCATACAGACAACAATCAGATATCAATTAAAAAGGAGTTCTTGTTCACTCTGTTTAATAGATCACAATATCTTCAAGCACTGGAGAAATGCAGCACAGATAACTCGCTTTTTGTAGAAATGCAGCACAGATAGCTCACTTTTTGTCTTTCTGCGTAATAGATCAAATAGCTATTTGTAATACTTCACAAATCTCTCAGATATTTCTGAGGATGAAATTTCAGCTTTATTAATTTTTGTTTTAATCTTGCTGCCAAGCCCTCATGTTGCAGGGGGAGCAAATTTATTAGGTCAAACTCTCCCAATTGGGTGAGGGGAAATATCTACAATATAAAATGTAAATAATGTTCCCTACCTTTTGCTCAAAAGCCCAGGCGTTCAGAAATGGTGTTTAGAATTTTGACACCAGCTTTTATTTCTGAGCCAGGAAGGCAGCAATAATTGCTCAGCAAACACAAGGCTGGGTTGGAAAGCGGTTTTGTATAGCATCTTGTAATTCGACACTTAAGTTGTGCCCTGTGTTACCCCTGTGTCATAATTGATGGCTAAAGAAAGGCACATGCTATGCTAATCATTTGTTAGAATAGCTTGTTAAATTGTGGTTGCCAATTTAAAATAAACTATGGAATCTGGGTCTATATTTTAAGGGGCTGGTAGGCTGCTGTTTTACACAGTCGTTCTGCAGCTGTTTTTCAACTTTATGTTGCATACACACTGCTCTCCCCTTGTGCACAAGGTCAGCGTGTTCGCCAGTTTAATAGCAGACTATCAAGAAGAAAATCAATGAGCTGCATGTTTCGCACTCATATCGCAGGGGGATTTTCCCCGTTTTACAGCACATTTGTGTACTGATCCCAAGGTTGAAAATGACAATATTAATGCCCTGTTAGCGCTGTGCTGAAATGGAGGCTGTGGAACGGCTGGCTCTGAAAGTTGCATGAACTTGCTATATGAATCAGCTGTTGGGCTTAATCTAGCCTACCAAAAATTAAAAACTGGATGGGCTGAGCTGCCTTTGGTAGAATACAGCTAATGTGACCCCTCCCCTTTATTTTTACAATGTGTGACATTTACTGTAGGAATGAATGGCTAAAAATCTTTTAGAGGGCTGTTGGAGAAGACTGATTCTAATAATCATCTTGGCCCTTATTACCTAAAAATAAAGCAGCAAAATATATATTTTGGGATGAAATAAGGCAGCAGTACCCTGGCAAGGCAGATGTCTGTGGGTCTCTGATGCTGTCCTAACTAAAGGGTATGGTGTTTTGTTCACTCTCACAAACGGCTCACCCTCACAAACCTCCAGCCCAATGTGTGCTGCTCTGGCGGCAAAGAATTTCACTTGTGTGTGGTGGGGGGATGATATAGCGTTGTATGAATCGTTATTCATTTCTGAGATATTAAAAATGACTTCAATATAACACCTTTAATTTGTAATAATGGCCCGCAAGGCTGTTTCCCCTTGAAAATAAACGGTTTGATTGGCACATTCATTTTGATCTGTTTGGGTGCATAGTTTACTATGAGGGGAGCATTACAGTCTGTGTTCACTTATTGCATGTTCAATTAAAAGCTCAGCAGTTGCCTATAGTTCTCGATCCGAAGTAGCGTGGGAGGTATAGGGCTATCCCATGGCCGGCAGTTGACCCCTTTGTAGGGAGGAATTCCTAACATGCCCGCTAGACTGAATGCCTCCGCCCCAGTTGGTTTGCCAGAAACAAGCCTATGAAATCAGGAGCTTCACTCCTGAAGAAGCATGCAGTGTACGGGAAGTTCGTAAAGCCAGACTTCTTCATCTTGCCATGCTTTTTTCTAAAGACAGTAAATCTTTTTAAAGGTTGTAATTTGAGACACACAAAATACTGTTTGACTTTGAAGAACTGCAATAAGAAATGGGAACTTCGGTTCAGTATATATAATCAGCTCCCTGCCGTTATTGGTCTGAATACTTGGTGGCTGAATTTATTACTGAATCTCTCAATATTTTCCTCCCTGAATTTAAGCTACAGAAGCTATGCAACTGAATTAAAAGTTCAGTATTAATTTTTTTCAACATCAGTAGAAATGGAGTTTTGTTTATTTAAAAGAGTTTTACTTGTTTGAGGTATGTCTAGGTTGCGTATTCAGCTAGAGGCTCTCAGAAATCATGAATTAACTCGGAGGCATTGCATATAATGAGTTAGTATGGAAGATATTCATGCTATAACCATGTGAGTACACAATTTTTTTTTTTTGCAATTCTCTTTCTACCGCTTCAATTATCTGTCCAAATGTGTGTGCGTTTTACAGCTTCCGTTTAAAATGTTTAGGCTTATTCTCTAGCTAAAAAAGTACTTGCCTCTAAGGAAGGGAAGAATACTTGAATCATGTTTGAAGGCTTTTTAAGGCATGCCGAAATTGCACTATAAACACGAGCAAGAGTTTGGCTGGAAGTGTACAGGGCTACTTTATCAGTTGGCTCAGTTCAGCCCAATTTTGGCAGACATTTCCACATATACACCTCCCCCTTTCCTCCCTGCCCATGTAAAAAAATATATACAGGAAGCTAATATTTACACACTAGAAAATATCCAAACCAATAATGTAAATTCCTCATATCTAGATGCATTCGTGGTTGGTTGAGAGCTGTGCCATCAGCACTAGCATCCCCTCCCATGGGACAGTTCCTTTGAAAACCGGTGTGCAAATCCATCTCTTAAGCTGTGATATATGTGTCAACTGATTTTAAACAAACTGATAATGTTTTTTGTTATAATTTTGAAAAAATCTCATAATTTGTAAGGCAATCTCCACATTTGTATGGTTCAGTAAAAGACTGAACAGCAGTTTTCTTGTTAAAGCCTTCAAACATGATTCAGTTTTTTTGTTAAAGGATTGGTACAATTCAGGTTATGAATAAACACTGTTAGAAAAATAATTGGTTTGCTAAACTGCAGGGGAAAGTGCATGCGTATAGATCTTCTGGTCCCCTCATGATAAAGTGCCCCTTCGTCATTCAGTATTCAGTGTATAAAGGTGGTATGTACATTAAACATCACTACTTTTTAACTTCACTGTGGGAATAAGGAGGCTAATTTTTGACTGGATTGCTGAGGTTAATCATTGAATAATACTAATGCATGGCTACATGCACGTGCGTGTGTGTACATAACTAACAATAGTGAACATTTAGTAGCAAAAAGAAGGCATTCTGGGTCCATCTGGAGAATTGATTTTGCCCCGTTATCTGCAATTTTGTTTACATTCCTGGCCCGAGGCCGCATCTGTTTGACTTGGCGGTTTTGTAGGCTATTGTTGCATGGCTGTGTGCCTGGGAATATGGTTCCTATAGGTTCAGTGGGGGGGGGGTATAATAAATAATGCATGTGGAGAAGCTCATAAATGTAAGCTTGAATTTTCCTCAGTAGTTTTTGTTCTCAATCACCTTGATGAAACAGTCTTGAAGGCGCTCTCCTTTTCAGTGGCATTTGGAGTGAGTCCCTGACAGGCTGATTTTCCACCCCTGTTGTGATGCTCCTTTCTCTAGTTAATATTCCTCTGTAAGTGTCGTACCAAAGTAAACCAAAGGAGCCCAGCTCATGACACTAAGGCAGCATTTGCATTAATTATGCAGTCAGGGCTGGTGAGAAAATGCTGTCGCTGAGCGGGAGAGGCAGCAAATGAGGAGCTCTCTGAGCAAGCCTGAATGGAGCGAGCATTAAGTTCATTTACATGGAGGCAAAAGCAGGAGCCCCCCCCATCCAAGGAAAGGAACAATGGGGCATTTCTCTTGTAGGCTTGTTGGCTGCCATTGTTCTATGACTTAATGAGTTAAAGGCAAAGTCTTTGCTTTGACAGCAGAGATCCCCCTTGTTATAAAAGTTATATATATATATATATATATATATATATATATATATATATATATATGCATATGCTTCTTGATCATTGAAATTGACAGTGCCAGTTATTGCAGAAATTGTGGCAGGCAGCGAGAAGGCAACTGAGTTCTCTTCGCCCCCCTGCCTGCTATGCTGGACCCAGAGGTAGACACACCCTTCTTCTGGCACTTCGGATACTGGTATCCTTCTGGTATCTTCTGATACTCTTTGGGGTTTGAAATGTGCATGATGGAGTGGTTGGAGCCTTTCCTTGCTTAAGTGTGTATTTAAATCAACTTACTTTGATGTAGCTGGTCCAAGAAGACCACATGTACCATGGTGGACTGTGGATACAATTGCACACACAGTTTTCAGTAGCCAGTTTTTGAAACTGGAATGATAGCGACTAATTTGAAAGCTAGTTCTAAGGACCAACACATGTGTTTGCCAGGTCCTGCAAAGGAATTCTTGTGACCTTAGAGGAAGCTGGATACTGCCTAGACCCCAAGTTCAAACAAGTGGTTTATTCCAAATGTTGTGCTCTTAATGCTTGCAGAGGAAGCTGCAGGTGAAGTACTAATTGTTTGGGGGATGGCTAACAATTGGTACAAGTTGGGGGAACAATACTGTGTATATGGTATAGTATAGGCAAAGTCTGCAGTGTATTCCTAGATCTTAGGGCTATCAACTGATTTCATCCTCTATTCCATCACTTGCCAGTTAATGTTGTCATTTCCCAATATATTCAGGAATATATGATTAGCTTTGCAGATGATTTCTTTTATATATTATAGGTAATCAGTGGCAATGAGGGTGAAATTTGGTTATAGGCCAAAGGTGATAGCCTTAAGGTAATCTGGTAAATGTCAGAAATTTGACACATCACACTGGTCTCCTAAAATGTTAAGCATTTACTGGTAAATGTCAACATTCACCACGTTTCTGACATGTTCTGATCCACACAAATACACAAAATGAAATATACGGTTTTTGACATTGATCCTTTTTATTTTAAAATGCTTTGCCCTTTTCCACTGTGGCAAGGTCAAAATGCCAAGAAGAAATTGGTTCTGACTGAAGGCATCTGAATGTGATATAGGGAATTTCACCACAGGCTAAGTTTATTGCTGGACAAAATAGCAAAGTATTTCAGTCTCATTCCTCAGTCCTAAATGGATTAAATATAATATTTATTAAATATAAATGCTTCCCCCACCAGGCTGGCTTTCTCAGTAGGTGTCCAAGAGACCAGATTTGTGGATGCATAGAGAGAGACAATTATCTCATGGGTACATTTTGTGGGTGGAGGGAGCCTGAGTTGCTGATGGCTTGCCGTGTTTTATATAGAACACACCAAGTGCTTTATAGAAAACAAGCACACACATTCAGTGCCATCTTTCTTCTCTCCCCTACTTCGGTTTAACACAGTGCCTTCTTCCTGGTAGTTCAGTATGTAATTAGAAAAACAGAATCCTTTCCCTTTGGAGCAGCACTGGGGGAAAGGGAGGAGTGGAATCTCTGCCCCAATCAGAACTAGTCAAAGGAGTCCCTGCCATTTACTGAATTCAGTGCTGTAGAAAAATGTTGTCATCCAGTAGGCAGTTGTTTGGAAAGAGTTGGAGCTAATCAGTCAGGCTGCTCCAGAGTAAGGGGCATGAAAGGGAACTTCTAGATCTGTTGCTGAACTTTTGTTCTTTGTCTGAGTGGTGTGGCTGCCATCATAAGTGTTCTCCTGTAAGACAGATGTCTCTTAAATGGCAGCTGAGGGAACTACAGATAAGCTTCCACCACATGAGTTGCATTGGAACTGGTTCGGGATAGTACAGCTTTTACAGCCAATGCATAGTCTTAAAGGAATTTACTGGGATGGTCATATCTTGGACAGCATCTCTTGGACAGCATATGATCCTTGCTGTTTGCTTAGGTTTGGAGGTAGAACTCTTGTCAGAGTCCCTTCTGCTAAAGAAATGAGGTCAGGAGGTGGATGAGGCCTTTTCTGTGGTGGCTCCTGAGGCCTTTGAGTGAATTCCAGAAGAAGAAGAAGAGTTGGTTTTATACCCCACCCTTTACTACCCGAAGGAGTCTTAGAGCTGCTTACAATCACCTTTCCTTCCTGTCCCTACGACAGACACCCTGAGAGGTAGGTAGGGCTGAGAGACCTCTGAGAGAGCTGTGACTGACTCACGGCCACCCAGCTGGCTACACATGAAGGAGTGGGGAATCAAACCCAGTTCTCCAGGTTAGAGTCTGCTGCTCTTAACCACTACAGCAAACTGGCTCTCCAAAGGAGAATACTCCCTTCTTATTTATTAGAAGATGGCATAAAGCATTCTTTATTTTAAAAACATTACCTATTGCTTTGAAATGAATAAAATACAATCAACATAGTTCAGTTTGCACAATCTAGTAAATGATGGGGGGAAACCTATTTTCAAAATGTTGTCATGGGTATCCCCCATACTGGGGCCCTACACTGGGGGATTACTGTGTTTTGGTCTTGTGATGTGAATACTATTTGTATTAGTAGTGTCATTTTTAGTTTTATATTCCTAATAGTTTTGTCTTGACTTCTTAACAGCCTTGCATACAGACTAAGGACAGTTACGAACTTTTTAATAACTAGAAATGTACATCTTGTATTAGTACCTATCATTAAATGTTTGTCAATTTAATATGCCATTATTGGCCAAAATGTGAATTTTTAAAGTAAGTGGGAGGCAATGTGTAAAGAATCTCTTCAAAAATCTTTTAGGTTTTCAAACAATTGTAGTGTGCTGGAGATTTATACTGCTTCTTACAAAAAGGTTGCAAATTGTAAGAGGAAAGTTTCTGCCTGATGTGGTAACCATGTTATCAAGAAGAGGTACCTTGGTTGTGTAGCTAACTTGTGTCACACTTATGGCCCTTCCCTTTTTCTAAGTCAAACCAAATTTGTCTAGTCTTCCCCACCCTCATGGGCGAGGGCTTGCTACCAAAAATGGATGAGTCCACCCATAAATCATTATTTGGTTTGAGACAAAACTTCTAAGAATTGGCTGTCACTCATTCTTCCACGTTGACATACTTTAAAAATGCATTATGTGTTGCTGTTTTGATGTTCTTGAAGCTCTGTTGAGAGAGCAACTTCTGTCAACCTGTGGTGCTTTAGTTTTAATAGAAAGAGATTGCAGATGTACAGTACAGGGGTCTCTGTATTTAACAAAAGACAGTGCTTAATCCTTTGGCACCATTAGCATTGACATTGCTGCTTGCCATCGGTTTACAGTGATATGAATCTTCTAATGCTATGTCCCACTTTTATCCACTAAATAAAAACCTGCCCTGTGTTTTATTACAATGTAGGTGGCCTGAAGGAACAAAATATATGTATTCTTCCCTTTTTGGAATAAAATATGCATTTGGGCTTCTCATTTCATCTCCAATCTGTGTTATTCCTTAAAAATGCAGGACTGCCTGAAGTCCTCTTTAATATTTAATTCAACAACTTTTTAATCTGTCATTATGCCGTGATGAAGTAAGCATCAAGTGTCGCTGAAAAAGATTAAATTATACTTGGAAATAGGAATTGAAATGATTTAGAGGGGGGAGGCTTTGGAGTATTTGCTTTGCACAAGTAATAATCCTGGTGGCTTGGGCAGAAGGGGTTTGGTTCAGGATTCTCGTGCCTCCGCCGAGTTGTGTGCTGCCTCGTGGGAATCTCTCCCCCCCTTTCATTCTTCTCCTACTGCTGAGGACTGCTTTATTTAAATGTAGGTCTCATACATTAATTACTCCATGCCACCTCCCCCCATTCCCCCCTCCTTCCTTCAGTAAACAACACCAGGTTTTGGGCAGCCATAGCTTTCTTGATAACAACCTTATCTTAAACAGGAAAGGAGGAACAATTAATAACTGCCTTACAGAATGTGTAGTAAAGCATGACCCTACACTTGTGTTTGTATTATGTGTGTGTGTGGCAGGGGGAGAATTTCCCTATCTAGTGAAGCAACATAGGCTAGGGTCATCAAATTGTGTGTGCGGTTCTTGTTTTCGTTTTGCCGGTGTACTTCTCAGCTTTCCTGCAAAACATAAAAATGTTCTGGTTTCTGCAGAGGTCTTTGAGTATCTTAAAGAGGCACATGTCTAGATCAACCCTCTGTCCAGAAATGTCTGGCTGTGTTTCTTTTCTCTCCCCTCCACCCCACCTGTGTTGTAACCCCCAGGTTGCTTGGCTTAACTGCTATGCTCAGCAGAGGGCTGAAAGGAAAACCAGGGTAATTCCTAGGAGTTGCCATTGAGTGTTTTGTATGTGTATTGATGCCAGATCTGTGCAGCATTGATTAAAATTTAGATCAAGCTCTTGTTTTTCCAAAGGACAGTTTTGGTACCTGGGCAAGTAGTTACGTGGTGATCTTTCCAGCCCTGTTGTAAGGAGAGCACATCTCTAGCAAAAGAATTTTAAACCAGGATTACAGGTCCAGCCAAAAGGTAATAAGGGCTGTTTCCAGGGTTAACCTTATAAAATGTGTACTTCTACAAGCTTCTCTGGTGCCTGTAAAAAAGATTCATCTGATGTCTTCTGCTGGAGGTGCTCTTGAGCTGCCTGTGGCTTTGAAGCATATGTTGTGGTATTAACATTCCTAAATTTGCTATTGGGCATGGGAGTTGGAGCACTGCTGTGTCTTTAATGCTGGCTAGGATTCAGGTGGCACTGTGGTATATGCCATGCACCCACAGTTGATTTGGGCTTTGTTCCTGGGCAGCAGCCTTATTCCTGTATGCCACATATGAACTTGCTTTTGGAAGCTCCAGAGAGTTCCTCAGAACTTAAAGGTGATTGGGGAGAAACGTATATTTCATCAGTGAGCAAACTCAGTGACGACCATTTCTGCTGCCAAGGACCTTACGCCTTTTCAGACAGTAAATTCCCAGTCATTTGATATCTGAATGTAATTCCTTTCAAACTGGCATTATTGTTTCGATTGCAATGAATTACTCCCCCTCTTTCCCTCCCCCATCTTTCAAAATTCATAAATATAAATTCTCTTGGCTTGCTCCTGCAAATTATTTATGATGTTGCATTTTTGATCCCTGAATAACCTTTTAAAAAATAAATCAGCCTTCTCAATGAAAGAGTCCTATGTTTTTGCCCCACCTAATGGCGTTCCCATTAAGATCTGCGTTTGTCACCTGCCTGCTGGTGTGGGCGACAAGTGACTGCCCCCGAAACCCACCACAGTGCTTGCATGTTGGAAGGGTGGAGGGAAGAAAGCCAGTGCCTTTCTGTGTAGCAGGATAAATAAAAGAGCAAGCGGGAGTCAATAAGCGGGTTCAATTCATGCCTACAGCAATGGTGGACAGCTCATTTTGTAGATGTGGGTGTTTTGTTTACATTTATAATGCAGCTTTATTTAATACTGACAGATATAGCTTGTGGCAAATGATAGTCAGAATGTATGAACAGTCATAATGCTTCTGTCTTCTTATAGTGTGCTGCTGAAAATAAGCAGTTCACCTCTGCTTTTATTGAGGAAAGGATATGAGACAGCTATAGCTTTGCGAGGCTATTTATGGAGTTGTTTTACTAGCTGTGAACATGCCGCTTTATAGCAGTTGTGAAAATGGACTTTGCTAGTGTGTGGGAAAGGAAATAACATTGCAGTATACAAGGGTAGTAAAAAAAATCTCTATAAATAATTTTTCAGACTGAAGAATCTTCGCTTTAAAGCAGGCAGAGAGGTCGGTGGCTTTCTTCAGATTTGGCACTGGTTTTCAGTTGATACGACATTCTTGGATCTTGTTTTAATTTTTTTATTATTATTTAAAATTCAGGACTTAAAAGCAAAATGGGCTTTCTAGGGTAAGATGTCTGCAGTTGAGGACTGGCTAGGTGCACTTAGCCTTTGGGATTGAGAGCCTGAAATTAAATGCACAGCTTGCAGAATCCAGTTTGATTTTTTGGGTTTGACGTGACGTTATGCTTCATGTTGGTGTGCAGACTTCGCACAGCTTCCAGGTGATAAATGTCCACGTATGGTAGTGATGTAGGGGAGCTGTCTCAGTGCCCTATTTATAATGTAAGGAGCAGGAGTTAGCGATATAAATATGGCACCAAGTTCAGCTAACTTTATAAATGGCCTCACCTGATGTTAAGCATTGGACGGGATTTTGATGTCTTGCATTAGGACTCGGTATATAATTTCCAGGAAAACGGAACTGTTGTAGATGTCACAGCCTTGTTCCAAAGGATGGGAATTAGACCTATGACTACCTGTGTTGTTGTGGGAAATGTTACCCACAGTTGCCAGCCTGAAACATACAAAAATACAAAATTATCTCAAGATTGTTTTGGTTTGGAAAGGTGAACATAGTGTGCCTGTATTTGATTTTTGATCTCTTGCAGCATAATTCTTTTTATGTACAGATTGATAACAGTTCCAAAGCCTGAGCTACAAAATGTAGTAAATTCCTTTTTTTAAAAAATGGCAGTCTATTTATCCATTCTTCTGTAAGATTTTACATTTGCATGATGCAAGGTCTAGATTTTTTAATGGCATTTGGGCTATTAAATGGTTTGGTGTAGTGGTTAAGTGCGTGGGCTCTAATCTGGGAGAACCGGGTTTGATTCCCCACTCCTCCACTTGCATCTGCTGGATGACCTTGGGCAAGCCATAGTTCTGGTGACTGGTCAAAGCTGTTCTTGAAAAAGAGCAGTTTCTATCAGACCTCCCTCAGCCCCACCTACCTCACAGGGTGTCTGTTGTGGGGAGGGGAAGGGAAAGGAGTTTGTAAGCCACTCTGAAACTCCTTTGGGTAGTGAAAGGCGGGGTATAAATCCAATCTCCTCCTCCTCCTCGTCCTTCTTTTTCATGGAGTGTGAGGTCTTACAGTGAAGCTTGGTGACTTTGCAACTGAAAATATTGTAATTGGACAAGGTAGTGCACCTTTTTACCATGATATACCAGTAACAAGTTGCAGCATATTGTGGAATGTCTTTAAATCACCCAGCTGCAGATTTTAGAAAAGTTAATACAAATAGTAGGGTTGATGCTATTTTTCCCCCTCGGTAACTTGACTACATAAGTAAGCTTTTGTAGGATCAAAGCCTGCTTATAATGGTGCCCTTTGTCATACACACACCCCAATAGCTCCCAAGATTTCCTGGTTTTGATCAGTATCAAGTTTAGAGTAGCTTTAATCCTAACTACATAGAGCATAGTATCCAATATTAGGAGGGATTTGGCAACTTTGCTGTGTTTCCCTTTTTTCCTTAAACTGGCATATTTCATGAGCAGCTGTGGGAGGGCGCAAATCATTTCCATGCGTGCAAAAATAATTTAGAAAAAGCTCCGAGTCACAGCAGGTGAGGCTTTCTGTTTCTCCTGCATCGTCTCTGCAAATGCCCAGGGAGCGATGCATATTAAATTGAAAATAACCTTCCCTTTTCAGATGAGGTTTTTCCGGACATGCAACTTGCTATAGCCTCTCCTGTAAATACAGTTTAAAACAGCAAATCCAATCTCAATCCACACCCACCTTCTGTGGAGAGTTGCCACCTGCTGTATTGATGGTTTCTTTTTAAAATAAGGGTGATTTTTTTTTTAGGGTAGTGAGCTAGTTGTTCTTGTTCTCATTAGCTTTATGGATTGCAGGAGAGAGCTGTAAGATGTCCCCTTGCCCTCCTTAAATGGACAGAGAAATGGGTTAATCTCTCCACAGAGCTATTCCTTTACCTCGCCACCTGTTTTCAAATCCCCAGTAATTAAAAGTACCCAATGATGGCCCATTATGGCTACCACTTCCCTCCTAGAGCTATAGGATCTGGGGACCTGTGAACTGGGTGGGATGGGGAGGGGGAGTGATATTGACATCAGAATTGGTTTTAAATAATGTAAATTTTGCTGTGTGAAGTACAGGTTTTTTTTAATACACCATTGGGGGCAGCTCAGGTACCCCAGAAACGCCACATCCTAATTCGTGACTATGTTGTTGACTACATTGTACTTTTTATTAGGTTTAAATTTCAGAATTGGCCTGTGTCACATATAAGATTACACCCTTGTATGCCATGTTCATAAATCTACACTAATTCTTTCAGTTCTGTAATCACTTTTAACAGAGATGATGACTGCCATTTCTCTTGGTATTATTCACTGAGTAAGGCCAGTGTGTGTTTTTTAGAAATCTGTTCCTGTATTCTGATAGTGAGACCAGCAAGGGAGGTCACTTTCATGAAGCAGCCCTGAGTTCGCATCCTCTGTACTCTCCCCTTTAAAAATAGAGGTAGTACTTTGCTGTTTATAAGCCAACCAGCTTCTCTGTATTTAAGTAATAATCATTTATTGTTTAAATACAGTAGAGGCTTGCAACAAAATGCTGTCAAGAGCCATCACACTCATTAACCTGCCAGCTAATTAGCTTCCTCCTGCCTGATTGCTGACAAGTTCTTCAATCTGAACCCAGCACTGTTGTGTCAGCGCACGAGCGCCAGGCGGTGTGGAGGAGGGCCCCATTAGATGGCTGTGAACAGAGTCTCTGCATTAAAAGGGTTTGTTTGCTGCACTCCCAACCAATGTTACAGCATTAATATTCCCGGCTCTAATTAAATTGGCAACTCTTAATTACTGTAATTAGCGCATTAACCATTTCTGTTCTCGCTTCAGTCCCAGAGTTCAAAATGTAAAGTTGATCATGGCTATTTTTCTTGCCCCCTTGTACTCACACGTATGTTTAAAAAAGGGCAGTTCTCTCCCCCCCCCCCCGTGTAATTATCTAAGGTTTGTTACTATGGACATTCATTGGCTCGTGTTAAATTTGTATTCTGCATTATCCCAAAGGGTCAGTGTAGTGAACTTGTTTAAGATTAGATATAAAATTAATAGCCAGAGCTGGAAAATGCCAGGTGCCCAGTCTTTTGCTGAAAATTTACATGTGTATCTTGAAAACCAAGTATTTGCTCTTCTGCTCTGTAGGAACTGGTTTCTAAAAATACATACTTTTCCTCCCAAACCTGGTAATAGTTACTGAGCCCATATCCCAGTGTTGGATATTATTTCAGGAATAAGCTCAAGACCACAAAATGTTTGTAGTTGTGACACCATCTATTGTTTGAATGTGGCATTTCTAAAAAGATGATGCTGATCTAGGTGCTTCTGCTTTGTTTTTATAGTTGCAGCAGAACAATACAGAGAAGGAAATGACCTGTAGGCTGTTCAGGATTCAAGTCTTCCAGGATTTTAGAGGTCATAAGTTGAGGCCATAGAAACCTGCATATGGAAGTGATCTTTCAGATGAGAGATTTCCTGTGTTTTCCCATGAACTAACCCTCCCTCCCTCCCCCCTCTCTCTCACACACACCAATGCAAAGCAAATGCAATAGATTTAAGTTGTATTTCCTTTAACCCTTCATAAGCCACTGCAAACACTTGCTCATTGCAGTAGTTCTGTTCCTCATAGCCATCTGTTGCTGAATGCAGCATCTGGGAGTCCTGGGAATGGATTAGCATGCAATTCATATGCAGGTTAAGTCAACTTAGTGCAAATGTTTTGTTCAGGTGAGTCCTTAGCAAAGGAGGACATTGGATAGTGGAAAGCAGGGTGGGGTAGGATGTAGGCAAATATTGTTTTTAATGTGCTGTTCTTCTGTGCTGTTCTTCCCCCATCTTGTCCACTGCTGCTGCAAATGAACAGTTAAAACAATCCCAGTAAAATGCCCTTTAATTGATACTAATGTGATGTGACCCTTTGCTAATTACTGAATTTCGCTAATTGGCAAGTGATGCAAAATAGTTTCTATAGCCCTTTCGTCTCTTCTCTTGGCCCAGGATCTGGCTTGTGGGCATTATCACCTGCCTTTAGCATTTTGAAAATTTCATGTCAGGTCCCTTTTCATCGTTTTCATGGGCGAAGATTTTACAAGGGCTGTAACACAGGCACAGCAGACCTTAGCCTGCAACAGTGTGTGTGCTCAGATGGGAGCCTGGGCTCCAGAGTAGTAAGATAGGTTGTGAACTCTTCTTGTCACATTCACACCTGGCATTCTTAGGTATATGTGTGTGGAACATCTCACAAGGTTATTCTTTAAAAATGTAACCTGTGGAGTAGCTCTTAAAAACTGTAGGTGAGACACCAGACCTGTCATCTCTATCCCATCCTTCTTCCAAGGAACCCAGAGTAACATAAGTGGTCCCCTTCTTTTCCATTTTATCCATAGCAGCCCTGTGAGACGGTTAGGCTATGAGAGTCTGGCCGCTCCAAGGTCACCCAGTGCACAGAGGGGGAAGTTGGTTGACATCGTTCACAGTGGGAGCAGCAGCGGTCCAATCAGCTATCAGTGCCTTGTTTTCTAGTTTGATCTCCTCCTCCCCCCCAGGTTCAAACCCTGGTACCTCCAGTTAAAAGAAACTTTAAATTGGAAAAGAAATTTGCCTGAAGCCTTGGAGTCGACAAACAGTGATGGGCAAGTTAGGCCAGTGCCTGGCTCAAAATAAAGATGCTCCATATGTGTTCATAATTTGTGTTATTGGTATAGATGCCCAGTACCAAGATAAGGTTTATTCCCGGTATTTTCCTTGCTGCTGCAGCAGCCACTGCAACACCTTTGCTACCTCCCCCCCAATCCATAAGTGTGCATCCCAGAGCTTATTTTCTAACTAGAAAGAAGGAAGGGAATATAAGCAACAGTGCAAGCCAAAACAGTGTTCCTTTTCACATTCAGTTTCTTTTTATCTTCCCTTTGCACATCTCTTTCTAAGAAGACCTAGCCAAGCTCGTTATTAAACCCCACAGGTCCTCCTGCAGAAAAATTTAGTTTCTGTTGCACACTCTCCCCCCACCCCCGAATGTTAGAATAAACTTTGTATACAGGATAGGGCTATGAAAGGGAAGCAGCTTGAGAAAAAGAAATGAGAGGGGCCATGGTGGTGGAGGGAAGGGTGAAAGAGAGGAAAGAGATGAATCCATCAACTTTGTTTCAGTGTGGCTTGAGACTTCTCATTTAGGCATATGCCTTGCCACACATGTACATTCCAGAGAGTACTTGAGCAATGTGTGTTGTAGTATCATTAGCATTTGACAATTCAAAACCAGAGGATTTCAGTAGAGAGCTTGCTTCTGTGATTGCTGTGTTCTAATGCATCAGGTTAGAACAATTTAAAGGCCAGAAAGATCAATTGAGGGCCAGAAAAACAGGGCAAGGCAATGTAAAACCAAGAGGTGATCTGTGCTGTGCTGTGCCACAATTAAAGGCATCTTTTTTGAACAATAATCATGAGGATGGGATCTCTAAAAAGTCGCTAGGACTTATTCGTGCAGTGTTAGCCTAGTCTAATAGGACATTAGCCCAAATGCACATGCAACAAAATTATAATTCTAAAGACTCAGTGTGGCCATCCCCACTACAGCGCGTAGCACTTCTGTATCTGTGCATATACTATATGCAGATGATCTTGAGTAAATTTGATTTAAATCTGGACTTTTGCATAATATATTATTCATAGAATAATTGCTGAGGCATAACTCTGGAAAGAACTGGAAGCCGTAGAGTGAACAATAGCATTCTTTTCAGTGCTAGGATGGGGCGGGGGGTGTAGGAAAGGTGCAACTCGACCTCTGTGAAGTACTGGGCTCTGCTTTCTTGCTCAGTAGAGATATATTAAGGGGGGTTGTAAGGTGCAAATTGTTTTGTTTTGGGTGGGGGTGGGATGACAGCAATCTTCCTTCCTGACCTGGTTTTTGCATCTCTTCTCTTCCCCCTCCCCTCCAGATCTGTATTCATCTAATTAGGATGTTCTCAGAAGACACGGACCACTTATTGTAGCCTGTGGGTATGTAATAAGGAGTGTTCAGTGGCACATTTGCATCTCTTGCTCGGGGTCTGAACAGTGAATTGCCTCTTAAGATCATTAGAAACCGTTGCTGCCCAGTTGTTGACATCGGGCCACTATAAACTGATTACAGCTGCAAATTTGGAGTGGTCTGTGTTTGGTGCAGTTGTTACTTCCTTAGCGCGATTGTGTGGTGGATGTTTCAGACTGGTATGTGCAGTAGCTGCAACCATTGCAGGTGCAGACAAGTGCTGAGAGAATGCAGTAGCTAGATTGATACCAATAAGCTGCTGACTTGTTTGAAACAGTTATGCTGGAGAGGAAGAAGAGGTGCTGGTAGAAAGGTTAAAACTTAACTTGGAGCTTATGCCAATAAAGGTTATTGGAATTTGGAACTGGAAATTGGAGCTGTTAAGCAAGAGGTGATTGACACACATTTCAGTTCTGCTTCTAATATAGTCCTTGGGATTCTTTACATCTTTTCTAGACCCCTTGGTTGAAGCATCCTGCTGTAGCTGGAAAGGTCTGAGACTGTGTAACACACTGGGTGCGTTCAGATGGGGCATTTAAGCCAGTATAGAAGCTGGTTAGAAACAGAGTACTTATGCATGATCACACGCACAACATCTGCCTTTGGTCCCTAACCGTTGCCAATCATTGCAAACACCTCTTAAACCGGTGTAGTATAGTTTGCCACTAGGTACCCAAGTGGTGTTATCCTGAGTGCTCCGGTTCTTGCCGCTTTCCCCCCGTCAGATCGCTCTCCGCCAGTGTAGAGCCACTTCCACTCAGAAGCCCAAGGCTTCCGCTTTTCGTCCTCCATTTTTTTTTAGCGGTGGTGATGTGCACTTGGGCGAAGCTTCGCCCCGGCGTTAACAAAAACAAAGTTTAAACGGTGCCTAGTTTAAGGCTTTAGAGGAGTCTGGGACCTCACAGAGGCCGGTTTCAGTATTAAAGTTTAAAGGGAAGTCTTCGCTTCGGGGCATGCTTTTCGGAATACAGTGTTCTGCGCATGCGCGAGGATCTCAATTATATAAAAAATTGCCTATGCACATGTGCAAACTGTAACAAAATTTTTAAAACCCCGCCGACGCGCACTGCTGTGCGCCTAATGTGGACACCCAGGAGCAATGTGCTGCGCAGTGAGAGAGGTACATGTGACCACTCTTGTCCCGGATTAAATTAGTCCAGTTGGAACCGGAGCAGTTTACACCGCTCCCGGCATGCTGTCTGACCGTACCCACTGTGTCTTTTAAACTAACCAAAAAAATTAGGACATTGGATAAAAGCGATTAAAATAATATGTGTAGCATTTTTGCCATCTTCTCCAGCAGTAACCTACACACATCTTTATATCAGCTGAAGAGTCCTGGCCCTCTGTCCTGCTGCCCTCAGAAATTTGGAAACTGGGTACACATGGCAGTACCTTCTTGCTGGCAGCACCAATGTTCTAGAATTTTCTGTTGCGGTATATACCCCTTTCCTTGAATGCCTTGAAAGGCTTCTAAATATGCAAAGCTTTTGGGATTGTTCGATTCTGGTGACTCTCCCAGGATTTTGATCTAGTTTCTATAGGCTGGTTCTTTGTTATTGTTACGGGGGTTGGGGGGGGGGTTGATCTGTCTGCTGCTGTATGTTTTATAGTCATGCAGGATTTTATTGTGGTGGTCCAGTTATTGACCATTGCATTGTAAGAGGCCTTTTGTCAATATGGGATATAAACATTTAAAATAAAACAAATTGTAGTATTTGGAAGCTTTGTGAGAGGAGGTAATACTTGGGTGTTTTATTTTTTTTGCATTTTTGTGCATGTGTGTGTATGCCCATGCCTGGAAGCCATGGCGACCTCTGGCGACTCCTACTGGTGCATGGAGGATGTTCAGAGAAGTGTCTTGGTAGCCTGCCTCTGCTTCCTGGTCCTGGTATTCTTTGGAGGTCTTCCATCCAAATACTTATGCATTTAAGCTGATTCCAGTATCACAGTTTCCTCTTCAAAGAAATATGGATTTCTACAAATTTCTTGGACTTCAGTTTAGTGAGAAATTTTCCAAGAAAAAGCTTTTGATCTGTGCACATTACAGTAACTCCCTTAGAGGTTTTTTAAAAAATATATTGAACACTAATTAGGTAAAGAGGTATTTAATGTCTCCTCTTATTTTACTTGCGTGCTTTGGTTGCAGGAATAGACTCATCTTGAATGCTTCTCAATAGATGCCTGTGTGCTTCTACTCGGACATCATAGAATCATTGTGGCTATTGCGCTTTTTCAGCATAGTGTAAAGAAGCTTTACAGCAAGAAGGATTGTATGTTGCACTTGCTTTGGGAAATACCATATAAATGTAATATTTCTCTCAGTCTTTAATAAAACATGGATACATTTTGATACTCGCTTTCATTATTGCTGAAACGCATTCATTAATCAACACTCCCTATCTATTCTTCTGTCTTAAATACTATCAAGATGTTTTGTGGCTATCCGTTGCCTAGCAACAGATCATCCTCAAACTGACCCCTTGTCATTTCAAAGGGCGGGGAGGGTCTTTTTCCAGAGGGCTTTTAAGGCCTGTAATTCTTGATGCCTTTTTGCAAATGCAAATGTGATCAGTTGGTTCATTTTTAGGAAGCTGGATTTTCAGTACAATAATCTGGAAACTGAAGAGCTAAAAAGGGAAATATATTGCTCATTGGGGGTGTGCACCCCCCCAAAAAAAAAACCCTCAGTATTTCTCGGGGTTGGATATATTGAAGCCGAAAAATATTGGTATATCCTGATATTCCTGAATCCCAGTATCGGTATGGTATTTGGAATTGGTAAATATTCAGAAAACCCATTTCCCCCGGCTCCATTATATAGCCTATGGGAACCATTACAGTCAGTGGTCCCCATAGACTATAGTGGAGAATCGATCTGGGGCGGGGGGGTTGTTTTTGAGGTAGAGACCCCAAAGAAGGTGCCCCCACCCTCCATTGAAACCAATAAAGTAAGAAGGATGTGGGTAAAAGGCTTTGATTTAAACTCTGTGATGCTACTCTTTATGTAGTAAGTAGATGGATTAGATGCAACTGCCATGTGTGAAATGGAAAATATATATTTGTAAATTAATTATTTGGCAGTCAGATTAACTGAATGTTTTTGATGGAAATATGTCGTGATTTACAGCATAAAGCTGGAAAAGCAAAAAATTAACTTGAACCTGCAATATTATGTTACATTTTGTTAGAATACCTTAGAGAGTTCAAGATGAATATGTCTCTTTGTGTCTATGTCTTCTATTTGTGTTTGCAAAACCAATAAATATATATATATAAAAAGAAACCAATGGAGGGGGGATAGGCATTTAAAGAGATTGTGGTCCCTTTAAATGCCTTCTCCAAGCCGTGGGACTCCGCGGCTTGGAGATCTCTGAGGGCATTTAAAGGGCTTGCAGTCCCTTTAAACGCCTTCCAGGTGTACTCACCAACCCAGGATTAAACACCTTCCAGGTGTACTCACCAACCCAGGAGCTGTTGCAGCTCAGAGTTGCAAGACAGGATCAGTTGGGGTGTGTGTAGACCTCTCAGCTTCAGCCACCCCAGCCGATCCTGGGCTGACTCCTCTTGCAGCTCAGTTTATTTATTTATTTTTTGAAGGGAACAACCTCCCTTACATTTTTTATTGCTTTTATCTAAAAACTACAGAGAAATCATAAGGGAAGGGTATCTACAAACTATGGGAGAAAGTAAAGATAACCGCTAAAAACCTAAGTAGCAAGCTGCAAGAGGAGCCAGCCAGCCCTAGTCGAGGCAGCACAGAGCTATGATACACCCGAATAAAAGCGCGCCCCCCCTCCCCAAATCAGCTTTTTTCAGGCTCAGCTGTATCCTTTAAGCCAAATACAGTATTTTTGGGGTATTTTTTGTGTTCAGTTTATGCTTAGTATTCATTATCTAGTTTATGGAAGCAGAGTACAACTGTATAGCCTAGATCACAGTTTTTGAGATTGCAGCAATTATGGTAGTAATTATCAGATCATGCATTTCAAGGATTCAAAGTGCTGTAATAGTAGTAGTAGTAGTAGTAGTAGTAGTGATAGTAGTAGTGGTAGTAGTAGAGCATTTTTACATAATATTTCATATCTGTGATCTCAGTAATGCTGTCAATAATCTTGTAAGGTAGGCCAATAGTATCCTCTACCTGTTTATTGATGGGGCTAGGAAAGAGAGTTGTGGGTGAGCTAATGATTAAACTACAGATTTATGGACCATAGGCTTTTAGCTATGCCAGAAGCAGATAGAGAAGTATCAAATACATTTTTCCAAAACAATCCTTTGAGCCGGTTAGGCTGAGAGAAAGTAACTGCTTTGGGTTTATCAACTGGATATATGACCCTCTGTATCACAAGGGTTTAACTTGGGGCAGGTGACAACTTAAAACTGTGAAACTCCGGGAAGGTGATCAAGGGATTGTAGCACCTTTCCTATTCGGAAAGGTTGAAGAATCTGGGACATTTTAACTTATAAAAAAGGTAGCTCAAAAGGGACATGATAGAGATTTCTAAAGTTATGCATAGGGTGGAGGAAGTGGATAGAGGGCGCTTTTTCTCTCTGCTAGAACTTAGGGACACTCAATGAAGTTGATGAGCAATAGATAAAGGGCAGACATAAGGATATAGTTTAGGGATGGGCACGAACTGGGAAAACTGAGGTTCATTATTCTTGGGGCCATAAAAACATTCACGCTTACTGAACCAGTTCATTTTGTGAGGTTTGTGATACGGTAGAACAGCCCCCTGTGGGCTAGAGTTGCTAAACTTGCTATGACTCTCCAGCTGACTCTCCTGTACCTGCCCCCCAAATCAGGTGCCCCAAGGAAACTGCCCTCTGGGGAAATCACAGCTGCAAGTTCAGGGCCCCAATCCCACTGTTCATACTGAAGAATGACTTCAGTTCCCTTCCCTCTCTGCCTCTAACTGCAATGCACCTGCTGCCAATGGAAAAAAAATGGCTGTGTGTGAGCTTGGGGATATTGCTCCCATGGAGCTGAATGGGAGCTCTCATTGGCAGCCAGTGCTCCTTGTTGAGCTTTGGAGGGCCTCTATTGGTGTTTCCAAGGCTGCAGAAGTCCATCCCCCCACCCATTGCTTTGACAATTAATTGATCAGTGCCGGCATGTTTGCCTCAAGAACTGCTGACATGAACCACACGAACCTCCATAAAAACCATGGAGGATCGTGGGAGATTTCTTGCAGGTGCAATCGCATGACCCTCGGCTCATGAACCGGGTGATTTTCATGACAAATTTACATTTGTGCTCATCCTAATAGGGATGGCCATGAGCATATAGATGGCTTTAAAAAGGGGTTAGAAAGATTCATGGAGGGATAGATCCATCAATGGCTATTAGCTGTGGTGAGTAAATGGAGAACCACATTCAGAGGCAGGAAACCTTTGAAACCTACTGATAGGAGGCAACACCAGGAGAAGGCCTTGACCTCTGTACCCTGTTTGTTTGCCCTCTACAGCAACTGGTTGGCCACTGTGTGAAATAGGATGCTGGACTAGATGAACCACTGGTCTGGTCCAGCAGGGCTTTTCTTATGTTAAAGTGACTTCTGTGTGTGCTGTCTCTCCCTAACTATACTCCCTTCTTCAGAAAGATGCTCAGACATGGACAAGACTTTAAAAGCAGAGCTAAGAAATATATTCCTCAGTTTACGCTAATGCTTCACAGGTTAACTGTTTCCCTTTTACAGGTAAAGAACTGTGGCTGTGGTTTGGAGGTCTCTTGCAAGACATCCTCAGGGGGTTAGTTGGTGAGGTGCTTATGCTGCAAGATGAAGACAATCAGACTAGGAGACAGTTTCCTCATGCTGTACTTTGACCTTCTTGGGTGCCCATGCAAAGCAACCACAGTCCCATGAGGGTTGCAGGCTTTCTGTCAGCAGTCAGCTGAAAGTTTAGAGAATTGACAAAGGTTAGTCAGTGGATCATTAGCAAAGGATGGATTTGCAGCATTGCTGTATTCTGCTTTGGCACCCACTGTGAGTAATTGATGCTTTCCTCCTTCCTGACATTCATACACATGTTAGCATGGAATTTGTTGCATCTCTAACACATCATTGATTCTAAGCAAAGGGCTAGTGGTGGTAATTTTATAGGCATTGTATACGGCTTTTTCTGTCGCCCAGCATCTTATTGGGCTCTCTGTTGGCTACTTCTTGGAGAGAGGGATAATACACATTTACCAAAGGAAGTACAGTAATGTAATTTTTCTAAGCATTACTATAGATCTTCTTGAAAGCCCTCTGATCTGCCCATGTAACCTATGACAGCTGCAGAGAAAGGGATATTGGCCAGCCCTCTAGGAATCATTGTATCATCTTGAAGTCCTTAAAAAATATGGCTTTAAATCTCTCTCTTAAGCAAGCATGGGGTTCTGCCTAGGGATGTGCAAAACTTTCTTGAACACTGACACGTTACCAATTCAAGATGCAGAGCAATTAATTGTCAGGACCTGCATAGGTCCTGAATTGCTGCAGCTCAGCATAAATACCGACCATAGAATCATTTCCCATTCAGAAACATGAGCAAGGCTATTTCACATCTGTCCAAGCAGTTGCTGGACAACATTAGGGAGGAGGGCAGTATCAAAGGTGGAGTTAGAAAAGTTTGTATGCCTGGAGCTTAATTCTTTCATCATCCACTCATGTTCACTCAGTTTTCAGCATTAAGGTTAAAATCTTGGGGGTTCCTAATTTATAAGTGCCTACATGATATCAGAATCAGTCACTTGCCATTAGCCGAACTGAAGCCAATCACAGCAGTGGTTCTTGAACTGTGCGTTTCTGGGAGCTGTAAGAACAGATGACTGATAGCAGCCAAGCAGTCCACACACCAACCTGTCCTCTGTTACTCCCATACAATGCACAGTCTCTGGAAGTGTTGTACATATAGTCAGTGCAGGGAGCAGCTCAGCCTAACAGGATGGGCCCCAGGGTCCTTGCAACATGCTGGAATTTTGCAGTAATGAACAAGCTGTTCTTCCACAGACAGGTTGCTGTGGAAAGGGTTCCCAGAATGCAGGGGATGTGCAAATGCTAAGCTACATCCTATAAGAGGTTTGATGGTGAATTCACATTACTAAGAATATATGTGTCAGCACTAGAGAAAAGCCACAAGGCTGTCTCTAGAGACCATGTTCACAGTGCATGACTAAGCTCAATCTTATTGAAACTTTCTTGTCCTTGGCAGGTAGGCAAACTGCCATCCTGGGTTCATGTGTTTACTGCATGTGCTGCCTGAGAACTGTCTAAACTATGAAAAGTTTCTGGCCCTCAGGGCTCCAAGGATTGGTTTTTGTTCTTCTTCTTCTTTTTTTTTTAAGGATGATGGAAAATTCTGTATGTGGTGACCTCTCACGGTAATATCCCCATGCTGGGAATGTTTTAAATAAGGCATTCTACATTTCTGCCTTTATAGGACAGTTGCTGTGTGACCTGTCACTCATGGTCTGCCATGTCCATAACAGCGAAATGTGAATCTAAAATAGACAAATTAGCTTCTTCAGCCTTTTCTACCAGTGTATGACTTTGGCTTGGTTTCTAGTTCCAAAGCAGATGGTGACATGCTGAGCAGCACCACAAGTAGAGGCAAGAGCCCCTCCCTACCAACTCTCAGACCAACGCCAAATCTGTTGCTTTGAATGATGTTTTCTAGATGCTGCCCTTCAACAGGGCTGGGATTAATTTTGATGCATCCTGTGAAATGCCTACACAATGTTTTCTTCAGTTACCTTCTTTCTCTCGCCATGTTCCCCCACTGTCAGCTTTCTCCAGCGTGGCACTCTCAGTGCATCAAGGCTGCAGAGAGGCTACCTGATCTGACAAGACCCTTGTCTAAACAATAAAAGCCCCATGTTGTCTTTTCTTCGCCCTTCATCTTGCTCTGTCAGGTTAAATGTTACAGAAGCCAAAGCTGCTCTCTCTCTCTTTTTTTTTTTTGCCTCTGAAGAAGGTGCTTGTGTTCTGAACTCAGAGACAGATTGTTAAGCCACTCACTCTTTGGCCTTGGCTAAATAAACATTTTGCTTTTGAGGGGGAAGACCTTTGACAAAATGCTGTGTTAGAGCTGGAAAAATCTCAGGTCTGGTCAATATGCTGGTTAGCAGTTTCCAGCTCCCAGTAATAATTCAGGATTAGTTTTGTTCAGTCTCCTCACCTTTAGTTTTGTTCAGATGAGGTATCGCTTGCTTTTGTTACCGGCCCTGCAACTGAATCGGAATTTAGACAAATATTCTAAAATGAAGAAGAAGGGAAACAATACCTTTTTACTTGATCCAGATACTGCCTAAAAATGCCAAGTGCAAGCTTTCAAGTTTGTACACCACTGTTTGTCAGACTAGATGTAAAATAACAATTAGAGGGGAGAGGATGTGCCTGAGCTGGGTTATGACATTTTATACTACCTGTTCATTTCCTGAATATGCAATCTGATGAATTCTGTGTGACTTAGAAGTTTGCAGTCATGAATATAAAGGGGTCCAGGTAAAAGAGTCTCGGCTGCCTGGGGGGGGTAGTGGAGAGACTTCGGCTCTGGTCACACTGCAACTGACATGCGCTTTGTTCCCGGTTTATTTAAATCGGGAACATTTTTATTTGCATTGGGCTGTCTACATGCAGCCAGCCCCTCTCTTACAGCACCCGCTTGCCTTCTGCTGCACCGTCCTTCCAGGTGATCCTGCCGGCCACGGGGAGGCTTGGGCAGCTGCTGCTCCTGCCGACACTTTGGGGGGAGGGTGCTGCCGCTGCCGCCATTGACCCATGAAAATAGGCTCCGCCGTCTCCGCCATCCTCCTTGCCGGCCCCATCCAGGCTGCCGTAGCCCCCACCTCTCGTTCCCGCCTCCGGGGCCGTCTTTGTGCGTTTTTTTTTTTAAGCTTCTGGTTTGAGCGTGTGACTAAACATGCACTTAATAAATCCATTATTAAACTTCAAATGGATTTATTAAGCGCATGTTTGCTCAAGCGCTCAAACCGGAAGCTTTAAAAAAAAAAGAAAAGAACCCCAAGAACGGCCCTAATCGCAATCCTTGCGAGAGAGGGGCTGTCCACATAGGCGAAATCGCGCAATCAAAGTGGAAGTGCCAGGAAAACACTAGTTTTTCCAGGGGTCAGGAAAACCCGGAAGCATTGCGCGAGTAAGCCCGCTTTGCGGCGGGAGGCGGATTGGCGAGTGTGAACATGTAACTGACATGCGCAAGTAAACAGCAGCGAGTCCCGATCAAAACGGCAGTGTGACTGGACCGTTCTTGTCAGTAGGACAGTTTCTGTCTTAACGCTTTTACCCCACCCTTCTTCCCAGAAGTTCAGGACAGCAAACAGTTGTCCACTCTTTTTCATTGTATTCTTATAACAACTCTGTGAGGTAGTCAAGAGTCAAAACATTGACTAGCCCAGGGTTACCGAACTGAGCTCTGTGGCTGACTGGGGATTTCTGCCTGAGTTTCTCTGGTCAGTCTGAAACTTGATCCACTATGCTGCATTAACTCTCATAATAAGAGGACTAGTACTTTAAAACAAATAAAAATACACCACGAACATTGGAGAGCATTACTGCTCTCTTCTGGGATCCCAGGCGACTAATTCAGGGTCTTGTTCATTAATATCTGTTGCCTTCTTCGGGGAGTATGCAGTGTTGTCATGCCAGGTTTTAAATTTTTAATGTATTACCAGTCTTTCCACACAGCAGTCCTGGGATTCCCCCCCCGCCTTTTTCTCTTTCTTCTCCTTTCGTTCTTTGTTCTCTTTTTATATTAACTGTGTTCTGTATTCAGCTCTGCAGCCTGATACATCTCTTAGTATCCTTTAGAAAAGCGCTTCAAGCTTATCAATGGCTTGACAAAGTCAGTCTCCGAGAGTTTCTGCGAGTACAAGCTTCCAATTTTCTTTTCAAAACGTGCCGGGTGGCTTTTTTTATGCCATAATTGCTCTATTGAATATCCTGCATCAGTCGAAGTGGGCTTTTACCCACTGCAGGCTTTTGCCACATGAAATTTGTTGGTCTTTAAGGTGCCACCAGCTGCTTTGTTGCATTTATGAATGTGGCTACCCTGCTGAAAATGATATTCAGTAGGTGTTTGTTGCATGAAGATGAGATGGACCTTTATAATGTCAATTTTAGTAGTTGAAGGGTTAACTCTTTCATATGTGTCACTCCTCCTCCCCCCAATATCTGTGAGCTATTTCACATACCTATGCAGAGCAAACACAGGTTTAGCACAGCATGTGCACAATAGGCAGCTGCAGCCAGGCCCAGAGAGACGTGTGTCCCATATGGGGCACGTATTTGGAAACATTTATTTACACTTTTTAATTTTATTGTATAGGGAATACAATTTAAGTATATGCTTAAATTAATATGTGGACTGGCTATGAAAGTATTGTGTGAAGTGGCCTTAATATGTGAAGGAAAAGTTAGGCATGTCCTGTTTTCCCTCACAGCACATTTTGTCTGATTCTTCTGGGTGTTTCTGTTAAATTCACTTCTGCCAATATTTGTTTCTAAAACTTTGCAGTTAGAGGACAAGTGAACGATGTGAAATGCCTCCATTTGTGAGCTGATGTAGCCAAGTGACTGAGAGGGAGCTGCCAACTGAGAAGTCACTAGTTCAAATCTCATCTGAGCCACAGACTCCTGAGGTGACCTTAGGAAAGCAAGCCTCAGTTTCCTGTCTGCAATGTGAGGGTGATAACACTGACCTATGTAAAAGTGGGGCTGCAACATTTACAAGGTGATAGTATATGTGAAGTGCTAAAAATAATCATTTTATTATTAATAATCATGCTTCCCGGAGGCCTAACACATCCACCAAATTTTTTCCCCACATTACTTTCTTACCTTATGGGGTTCGTTGTTGTGGGGTATAATCTGTTAGTAAATTCAAATCTGAGAAATCCATGGGACAACTTCCACCTCCTTAATTTTAAGCATGGGAGAGCCTACCACCTAGTCAAGGACGCAATGCCCAAGCCAGGCTGAATCTTTTCCAGACTTCTGATTATCTGGGTGTTTTAACAGGAGTGGGCGCTCCAGTTTTCTCCAACACCAGGGATGCCTCGTGGACTATGAAGTCATTGACATATTAATGGTGTGTTAATTACTATACATGTTGAGAAGATCCCCTCAGGCATGTTCTAAGATTTGACACCTCAGGTTGATCTGAGCCAAGCAGCTTTTCCTGACAGCCTGAAACTCCTTTCCAGACTCAGCCTTGTAAACACAAATAATTCATGATGTGTTAGGGTTTTTAAAAAATTTCCCCTGATGTCTGCTAGCAAGGTTTGTGGATACAGTAGGCTTTATCCTCTTCAGGGAACTTGTTATACCCAGAGGAGTCAATCTTTCTATCCCCTTTCCTTGCCCCAAGTGATCATAACTAGTGCAGTATACTGGTTGGTGTGTCTGACTAGGGAGGTCTGTGTTCATATCCCCCATGAAACTCACTTAACTGATTTTGGGCCAGTAAACTCTGTCTTATCCTAATTTACTTCACAAGGATAAATTGGAGGAAAGGAGAACCATATACTATCCTGAGCTGGGATACCCAGCCAGGTAAGCAAAGTAGCTGGCCAAAGACAAAAGAATGCTATCAGATGCAACTTTTTGCAATCTAGTGTGACAGGTTGCCCTGCTAAAATCCCATCTTCATGTAAACTTTTAAAAATGTTGTTGGACCTGATTTGTACCAAAGCTGAAAAAGAGTGAGGCACAGGAAGGCAAAGCACAGGCACTTTTATTACATGCAGTACAACAGAGTTTACTTGGCTGTTCAGACTGTGAGCAAGCCTGGCCCAGAAATTTTTAATACAAATCAGTGAATATCACTTAATGAGCTCTGACCTATTGCTGTGGAGACTTTCAATCTTACAGTTGATTCTGGAGATCATCCCTAATCCAGGAACACCAGCAGCTGATAATATTTGTTCCACAGAGATCTGACAAGCGGAATCTTTTTCTGAAGTCAGTTCAGATGACTTCCCATGAGATATTCTCCAATTGTTATGCCCTTGCCACCAGCCCCTAGGGATAGATTGCGGTCCTGTTCATAATATCCTCATTTTTTCCAAGTGTTTATTACCTGACTTCTGGAGCCAACACTGTCAGCCTTGGTATTGTGGGTATGACATGGATCATTTGTTGAAGCCAATCCTGCCTCCCCTTGCTATGCCCCTTAGTAATGTCTCTGAAAGTAGCCAACTGCCTTGTCTGTATGGCAAGATACCAGTATAGGGTGTGTGCGGGAAAGGGTGGGGGAAAAATTCCAATCAATCAATACTTTCTCTTCCTGCTGACACCATGGAATTGGCAGTGGTTTTCAAGGAGAACAAGCTCATCGTGTGGTCAACTTCAGCTCCAAGGCCATAGCTATGACTTTAAAGTGCCATGCCTGGGTGTGTTCCATTTTACTGACCTCTAAAACAGGAAGATTTGCCCTTTGAAGGGGAAGGTCTGTTCAGCAGCAAGACTGGAGGGGGTCCCAAAGTTAAAACAAATTGCTAGAATCATGTGCCTCATATCTACCATCTACAAGACCAAGAAGCAGAATCAATGTCATGAATGCTCTCATCAGAGCAGGCCATTTTTCTCCTCTTTGAATCTGTCTTAGTCACACAGGTCATTCTCTGCTATATTGTGCAAACTGTTTTCCTTCCTCGAACAGTTTCTATCAGTGTTCTAAGTCATCTGGAGCAAAGTGTGGTTTTAACTTCAACTTCTCCTCCACTGCTCCCACATCTTGACTACTATCTGCTATTCTGGGAAGCTATTGCTTCCCCCCATGGAAGGTTTAGGTGTACTCCTCCCAGCTGTGTTTTTTTGCCAAATATCAGCTCCCTTCTAGGGTAGGAGGAGATAGATAAGGTATCATCCTCCCAAAGGGGCTTAGAATTCTCCTGTTGATGCTTCGCCATCCAGAAGGTCTTCACCCCATTCTCAAGGTTGGAAATGTCAATGAATACATCAGATTCAAGGTACTCAGGGTGATAAGCATAGAATCTGTGTTTCACCTTCAAACAGGTGCTTGGTATGCTCCTTTTAACTTCAAAGATGTCTACTTCCATATTTCAGTTCATCCACAACATTTGCACATTTCTACATTTCTCTGAGGAAGAAGCCTGCTACAAGTGCTACCCTTCAGCCTCTGCACCCCCCCTCCCAAGAATATTTACTAAATGCACAGCAAGTGACTGCAGCATATCTTGGGCATCCACAGATAACTCTTTCCCTACATAGACAATGGGCTCCTTATAGCTCCTGCTCACTCCTAACAATCTTCCAGGCAAATCCAATGGCTGCTAGGCCTTATGGCAATTTCTGCTACACTGCTGCAATTATTCAGGCTGTGGATGAGACCTCTGTAAGTGCTGGTTCAAACATAACTTCCAAACATTGTGGGACTTGCACAAGAAGAAATCAGCAACTCTCAGAGGCTTCATTTGGTGGACTCATCCTTGTTGTCTATGGCACAAAGTCCTCTGTATCTTCCCCGGTGCTTCCAGTGGCCCTCATAACAGGTGCCTCTTGGTTGGGATGTAGTGCACACTAAGCATATTTACCATTGATCAGCCTTGGTCATGAACTGCCTGGAGCTTCTGACTGAGTTGCTTTATGCCACCTTTCCCATGCTGAAAGTAGTACACATAGCCACAGACAACATGGCCACCAAGCGTTATACGAACACTTCCCCCAACTGCTCCTGTTACCCCTTCCAGGGAGGTCATCTTGCTTGTCTTTCCCCCCCTATTTATATGATGCACAGAGACCACAAAGACTAGCAGTTGCCAGTAACTGATATTCTTTGAATGGGTATCTGTACTTTCACATGATCCACCCTCTTTCCCTTCAACAGGGTTCAACCAGAATCAATAATTTACTGCAACATTTTTTTGATAAGGACTTAGCAGAAGCCAAGATTGTGCCTCTAAGATCAGAAGGGATTTTTTTTTTTTGCCGAAAGGTCATTGTAGAAGTTTCTGAATCCAAACTCTGTTCAGACTCAAAGTCCTTACTGTAAATATACACAGATACAGGAAAGCAACCTGTGTTTTACCAGAGTTAAGCAGCATATGTTGCTTCAACAGTACTGAAAGCCGTTTTACAAGATATCTGGGATTCACTGAATTTGCTTCTGTAAGTTAATAAGATGATGGGGTGCTTTGAGGCATGCTTTTGAAATGAGTAACTCAAAACCAAAACTGGTTAATTGCTCGGACTGCAGCTATGTGCTGAAAGGATAGTGGGTTGCGTTTTGACCAACTCTCAGCTCTTCTATAAAGCTGGTCATTAACTATCTATTGTCTCTCAATCCAGCCTCTCTCTTTACTGTTAGATCTTAACAACTGCCTTAATCCATCTCAGCTATAATTGCCCAGTTGCTTATGCATCTTGATTCTAACTAGCCCTTCCTGGCAAACCTGCCTCCACTCTCTCTCTTCCTATATGTAATGGTTGGGGAAATTCTGTTTCACTGTATTTGAAGAAGTGTGCTTGAACATGAAAGCTTATCTGTTGAATAAAATTTTGTTGGTCTTAAAGGTGCCACTGGGCTCAAACTTTGTTCTGCTGCTTCAGACCAACATGGTTACTCACCTGAATCTACTGTTAGAATAAAGTAAGACAAACGATTGTAATTCCAGTTTGTGTTAATTTCTTTCTCTTTGTTTTCCTTTCCTTCTTTTAGTACATAAGGATGCAACTTGGTTTGCTTTCTTGAGCCCTCTGGAATTGCTGCTTCTGCAATGTCTTTCCTTCTCGTTTTTCCTGACAGGGCTGGTGTCTGCTTCTAGCTGTGCTGTCAAAATAGGGAAGACACCCCACCCCCCGCCTAATCCCCATGCATGCTCACTTGCTCATCCTTTCTGGCTCCATCTCTCTTGGCTGTGTTCTCTTTTACAGCTCCAAAATTCTAATGTAACACTCAGTCAAAGAGGGCTTTAATAAATCCTGCCATCGGCATTAAATATTGTTTGTTTTTTAGCTGCCTTGTGCTTCCCGTTTCTCTTTTCCCTTCCCTTTTTTTCAGAGGGAAGAGCCATTATGAAAGGTTAGATTCACAGTTAGTGGCGCTTTAGTTCTCCCTTTTGAATCGGGGAGGTTGCCGTTTTATTGCTCTCCGACTTACACTTCGGTGATGAGAGTAAACTTGCATCAGATTAAAGGTCAGCAAATCCCATCAAAGAGAGGCATATTAGGGGCAAAGATAGTTGGAGAGGCAGCACACCGCTGGGTATTGACAGGGTGATTCCAGGGTATCAGTCAGCAGAATTATAGCTGCCCAGAGAGTCAGTACGGCTTTAATGAGCCTGTGTGAAGAGGAAGAGGGTGGATTTATGTAGCTCCTCATAATTTTCTGTGGAGACTGTTATTGCAGGCATTCTGTTGGAGTGTTCTGGTCTTTCATTTAATTCAAAGGTCCTGGAGCTTATCCATCCACGAGATTTTTCTTTTGGTTAGCTCAAATCAAAGCTGACATCCCCATGCCTTACCACCTGAAGTACCCACTTGGGGGGAGCAAAAAGGGGAGGGGTGAAAGAGACAAGTGTTTTTTCTGGCAGGTTAGAAATCCTGCCTGTTACTTTGACTGCTGTGTTGTATGTGGGTTATACTGCATATGGAACACTTTCACCTCTAGACGGGAGGCTAAAGAAATTATTGATCCCCTGTTGTTTCCCACTACTTGGATCTTTTGCAGGCAGTTTACTGTCTCAGTAATTCCATATCATATTTCTGTACCTAGCCTGATGAAACACTGTTTTGGTTTTTAGTCTGCCAAAGAGATGCAGGAAACTTTTTTTTTAAGTGTAATTCTTTAGTTATGTAAGAACATAAGAAGAGACCTGCTGGATCAGACCAGTGGTCCATCTAGTCCAGCATCCTGTCTCACACAATGGTCAACAACAAGGCATAGAGGCCGAGGCCTTGCTCTGATATTGCCTTCTGGCTTAGTGCCTCTGAATGTGGAGGTTCCCCTCAGTCACCATGGCTAGTAGCTGTTGATAGGCTTATCCTCCATGAATCTGTCTAATCCCTTTTTAAAGCTGTTTATTCCTTTGGCCATCACTACATCCTCTGGCAGCAAATTACACGTTTTAATCACTCTCTGGGTAAAGTAGTATTTCCTTTTGTCTGTCCCGAACCTACTGCCCATCAGTTTCATTGCATGCCCTCAAGGTCTGGTATTTTGGGAGAGGGGAAAAATTGTGTCGATACTGCCCCCTCCCACTAAGATCAGTGCCTAAAACAGCTTATAACAATTTAAAGCTATTGTAAACAATATCTAATATTTTGGGGTCCATGGATGGATGTCTCTTCTGGTATCTTGTAGTTAACGACATCATCCAGGCTCTTCTCTTCAGAGTAGAGAAGCAGGAAGAATTATAGATGGAATTTGAGGTCTGGTGGACAATGGAGATGCCAAACTGCAGAAGCAGCCTTTCTGTTATGCAGACTCTGATGGCCCCCAGCAGTTGATAGCAGGCACTTATTTTAACCTCCTTTCAGTATAACAGAAACTAAAGAGCCACTCCTCATGTCTTTAATTTCTAAGACTAGAGATGCAAGGGCTGAAGCGTTCACTGTGAATGCTGACCCCAGTTTTTGGAAGTTCTTACTCCAGCTACAAAGGTAGGTGGCTTGTATATATGTTGCATTCAGCAGTAAGCCAAAGATCTTTGGCCCATTCTTAAAGGTACCTGGTACTTATTCTGCTTAACAGCTAGTCCCATGGATTCCCCTGCCCCTATTTCTGAATTTAACTTGGAAGCTGGCTTATCTGCCAGAAAGATGCCAGTGTTCAGACCAAGGCAATGAACCTAATATGATTGCCACATTCCAAAGAAAGAGGATCATGAAAGGCAGCCAGTTTAATAACATCAAGAATTTCTGGCATGCACTAGTAGTAATTCCTTACAACATTCCTGTGGATTCAGAATGTTCCTCTTCTTTGCCCTAGGAGGTAGGACGTAATCCCCATTTGCGAGATGAGAATCTGTGGCTGAACTTGCTTAATATAATGTGCTTTTGAGGACTTAACAGTTACTCAAACCCTTCCCCCTGGCAGTTCAGTGCCCCAAACTCTGTCCACTGTTGCTTGCTAGTTTCTGCTTTGCCCTCATTTAACTGAGAATTAGGATCATAAAGCCACCCTGGCTGTTGTGACATAACTTACCTGAGTAGTTCTACAAGATACAGAGGAATGTCTTCCAAAGAGTAGTTGCAACAAGCATGAGATTTACAAGAGGTGTTGAATTATATCGAGTATTGCAAAGCTCTTTAAACAGCAGAGGAGTTTGTGTGCCCTTATCATAATGTTTATAAAACTTTATATGCTGTTTTGTTACCTATAGGTGGTATGTAGAATGACAATAACTCTCCAGGATTGGGGTTGTGTTCAGTCCAAAGCCAGAGCAACCACATATTCCTGAAGCAGTTTGGAGAGGGAGGAAGGGGGGGAAGTTCCTTGGGAAGTTCAGCAGCAGTTCCTTGCAAGTGGATCCATTTGAGCAATAATTGATGGCAATTTTAGCAGTGTGTTTAATGTTGTATATAGAGCATGGGAAATAAAATGGTAGCCACAGAGGAAAGGAGAGGATGAGCTCAAAGCAAATATGTTTATTGACTTAGATTAAATTTTTTAGCCTGCCTAATCCCAACAGCTCTGGGCAGGTTAACAGCACACCAAGAATGAATAAAGCATAAAAGATTCATTTCCTCCCCTCCAATTTAGCTTCGGTGACTGAATAATCAGCCCCCACCCCTCCAAGATTTTAAAGCGCTGTTGAAAAGATGATGTGTTGTTTAGGAAACTTCTGGGCTGCTTTTCCATAAAAACAATCATGACCAAGTTGGCTTACGATGGCAAAATAGGTATATAAAATAAGAGTAGTAAGGCAAGCTGGTCTTTGTATCCCCATTTTTGTGAGTGGAGGGCTGAGAAAGAGAACAGCTTGTCCAAAGTTAAGTCCAAAGTGTGGTGCATACACAGCCTCTCCTCCCACCTCGTTGCTTTGATGTGGTTTTGGCTTTAGAATCAACAGCTGAGTTGGAGGCAATGGTGCAGCGCTGGAGAAGAAGGCAGGAGCACAATTTGGCTGTGTTGTGATCAGATGAATGGCCTTCCTGCTCCGGGCCCAGAGTACTGCAAAGGAAACATGCCATATCCTGGCCACCCACACCTGGAGTTTGTGGCAGAGGTGAAATTTGAAGGGGTAGGTGAGAGGATTCTGCTTCACAGTCTCTTAACTGCTAGCCACAAGCTTAGTCTGAAGAAAGGGAGATCCATAGGTGTGAGTCAGATACAAAGAAGGCTTTCCTCTCTGTGCCTGACACCTGAACTCTTAATACCACAGCACTAGCCTCAGGGTTCCTTCAGTCAGCAGCTGCAATATTTGCTGGAAGGGTTCATCTCACTGTGAAGGAGGGTGTAAATCAATAATAAATGTAATATGTACAAAACTCTTAGTGGGGCATGTCATCATCCAGGGCTTGCTGTTTCTAGCACCATTTTCTTTGCCTTCATCAAGTACTTGGCACTGGCAAACTTGAATGTGGTTTTAACTCAGGAAATGATTTGCACATTAAGCCCACACTGAAGAAGTGCAAGATTTTCACCAAGTGTAACAGAAACATTTGACCCTGTGCCCCTCAGGAACAGCATGCCACTTGGCTAACAATTTAGCTTTTACCCAGAGGGATCTTTGGAGCATGTGAGGCTAGTAAGTACATATTTATTCCTCTGCATGCATTTTGTGAAAAGATGTGATCAAGATGCTGGGGCCTGTGGCAGCTGCACTACTGCTGATTTGCATCCGTTTTGGATGTTATGGCGTACAAGCAATGGGCATTATGCCTTCAGTTCTGAATCGTCAATGAGCATCAGCCGCACCCTGACCTGGATAGCCCAGGCAAGCTCAGTCTTGTCAGATCTTGGAAGCTAAGCAGTGTCAACTTTGGCAAGTAATTGGATGGGAGACCTCCTCAAAATACCAGAAAAAAGAGGCAGGGAAAGGCTTTATTCAGCCACCTCTCTGAATATCCTCCAGGCCCCCAGTAGGGGTCAGTCACCAGAGGTCGCCAGGTGCACGCACGCACACATGCACACACACATAAAAAATACAAAAAAATACCAAAAAAATGAGCATCAGCCGCAAGCATTGCAGCATTGTCTATGTACTTGCAGACGGTATTTAAAAAAAATTATCTCCAGGATTAGCGCATTAACTATAGTAGCTTCAAACCTAAAACAGTACACACATCACTACTGCAAGTGCATATTGGTTTTATACCTGCTCTAAATGTTATGGATTCTTGCAAAGAATCCTGGGAAATGTGCTTTGATTCCCAACTGCCATTTGTTGCACAGAGAGGATGTCTGTAACCCAGGCATGGAGGAGACTTAAGCACATTTGTTTAATGAAGGGCAGGTCTATCAGCAATTGTTTATCCCTAATATTTATTTCTTTAAGCTGTCTGTATTCAAAATATAAATACAAAAATAATACAAAAATATTTGTATCCTGCACTCTCTATTTAAAAATGCCTGAGAGAGAGAGTTTGCAACAAATAAAGTAAAACTCCATGGTCAGATGCAATATGCCACTAAATTCCAGTTGGGGACAGCCAACAGCAGGGGAAAGTAATTGCCTTTTTGCCCAGTTTCTTGAGGGCAGTTGGTTGGTAGGAAACAAGGTGCTGGACTACATGGACCTTCAGCCTCATTCTTGTATGTCTGTATGTGCGTGAGAGAGAATGAACATGATGGTAACCAAAAAACTTGGATGTATGTAAGGAAATCTAGAGAAACTACTCAGTGTTTCAGGATACACAAAGAAACTGAACCTGTTTTATAGCTCCTCTAATTTTGTCAAATGCTCTGTTCCATCACATCCTCCTTCAGGAGGAGCACACACTTAGAGAGGCAGAAAGGCCATGATAAGGAAGTATTGCATGCTACATTTCCTCTACAGCCTGGCACAAATAAAGCAAGCATTTTAGTGCTAAGTGCAAGTCAGAAGTAAGCAAGAAAAATAGAAGAGAGTAGGTGAAGGAGATGGAACTGGAAACCAACCTCGGAATCTGTTTTTAGAAAGTGAAGAGGGACGATGCAGTAAAATGGACAAACTTGGGCGTAATTTATAGCCAGTCATAAATGTAACCAACATAAAACCTCTAGGAAAGAACTCAATTTATAAAAATATCAGTTATTTCATATTTTCTATATAAAAAAGTTATTTCATATTTTCTATGAAAAGTAGAGCGCAGCACTATAAATCTGATAAAAATTGTAATCGTAGGAAAGATTTGTTTCAGTGGCGGACATTTTCTTTTTATATTTCAAGGTTGTAAACTTTCACACTGAGGATATTTAGCCTGGCCGCACAGCCTCTCTGAGGAATGTGCCTTACTACAGCTCTGTTGCTCTGGCAGTTGATGCTTGCTGGTGCAATCTGTACTTTTGCTTAGAACTGTGGCTCCCAGCTGGGCAAATGCTATGAATCACCCCTTTCCCCATTACCTTCCCTCTTAGAATAGCTTAAAAATCACAGTCAGGAGGCAAGGCGCCATACTGGCCCCACAGACTAAAAGATGAAGGATCTGTGACACCTTTTATCAGACAGGCACATCCATTTTTTAAAAGCGTTGCATGCCTTTGAACCTTGCAAGATCCTTCTTTCAGACACAAATATTGAAAACATAAGTTAAAATATGATAATTCTTGAGCGAGCCCTGTAATGGTGGCTCATATCTAAAAATAGAGGAGTTGAGGCTTGGACATGCCAGAAATCAAGTTCTTCAGCTGTGGAAATGGGCCTGCCCCATGGCCAGATATTTTTCTTTTTGTTTGATTTGTATAAAATAGCTTCAACCCCATCTTTCCACCATATGTGCTCAAGGCAGCATGCAATATTTTAACGCAAGTTATCATAAAATAGTAAGTTTAAACAAAATGAAAAGAAAACCTTAAAAGCATCAAAGGACAGCAGCAGCACAACAAGCAAGGGAAAATGTCATGGTGTCAAATTTTGTTTTAAAAACCAGTTGGGGGAAGATAGTTTAGTTCTCATCCGTGTCTGTCCTCTAATTCTCTCTTCTTCCCCTCCTTCCTGCCCTCTTAGTGCAAGTACTCCACAGATCACTGGCTGAAGCTTCCTTATCACAGGTGCTTTTGCTCCCTATTCTTCCGGCCCCTGAGTATAACTGAAGCACTCAAGGCTTTCTGGAACTCCTC